>CM054059.1:380617476-380730065 GCA_028641055.1 Alopecurus myosuroides
TTTTAAAAACAGAGAATGTACCTACTTTGCCATTTTTTTTCAGAGCCATAAACCCATTTTTTTTAAATCAAATGGTTGGATCTGAAACTTGGATAGTTGTTCTTTGTTGAGCATTTTAAACCACTCATTTTAGAGCTGGTTTGCTTGGTGAAAACAAGCCCAACTTTTGCTATCTCTGTCTGCTTTTCCAGCACTTAGAAAAATTCAGAAAACACTGCCTAACTGAATTTTTCTGACAGAACAGTGAATACACTTTTGGACTTGATGATTTTAGCTTTTGTGCACTGATCCAAGCCAGGCCACCTTGCCAATTCGAAAACCATTTTAGTAACCTTCCAGAAGGTGGCATTGGATCCCCTTTGGGCTGGCTAGGGAGAGAGAAATATGAGGTGGCATTTGACTTATGAGTGAGGTCACAAATAGTGGTTGAAATAGTGTAAAATTTTGCTTTTGCCCATCACTTGGCCCTTGCTGTGGCTTTGCTCACACTTGTGTACTGGCTTGACCCCTAGACACCAATAGGAACCATTGCCAGCCGTGGAGAACCCCCAAGGGGCAAGGGCATGCCCATGCCAATGGTACCCGAGCCCTCCACCTTGGCCTCGTGCCTACAAAGCCCTAGTGGCCAAACCCTCTCGCCAGCACACTCCCCACGCCTCACTGACCCACCCCATCGAGCTCTCGCTTGCTCACTCGCTCTCTGCGAGCGAGGCAGGCCGTGGCCATTCTCAGGCCGAGCAGATCGAGCTCGAGGTGCCAGCCGCGAGCACTGCCTCTCCCACCCTCTTTCTTCCTCCTTTGCAACCCCCTGGAGCTAGCCTACCTCCCTGACATCATTTGACCCTCCCTCGTTTGCAGGTTCGTCGCCGTCGTCCTCGGAACCGCCGCGGGACGCCGTCGAGCCGCCGCCGTGCACACGCTTCGACATCGCCCATAACCGCGCCACGGCAACGCCCAGGCCACCCTCCTTCGACCCTGCACCACCCCACTCCAACGCGCGAGCCCTAGGTGAGCTACCGCGAGGAGATCGCTAGGTGTTCGTCCGGGTTCCGGAGAGAGAGAGAGAAGAGGGAGGCACGGGGAGGAAGAAGGCACAGGGACCGTCGATCTGCGAATCGACGGCCCCCTTTGAACGCATCGCTTCGCGCGCGCGCGCGCGCAGGCGGGCTGTGCTGCGTGCTAGCTGGGCCGTGCGCAGCAGATCGGGCCCGTTTGGGCATGTTCCTGTTAAAAATAAAAATAACAATATTCTGGCAGATTTAAATAGGTGTTAGCTTTAGGCCTAGAAAAGGTAGCATATAAATTTATTTTACCTTGCTAATTTTTGTGCTACTAGATATACAAAATTACAACCATATCCCACTGGCAGAAACTTGTTTTGAGTTTTTATGATTTTTCTATAAATCATATGCCAGACAGTACACTAAAAATTGAAATGAATAGAACTTCAAAAATACAAAACATTTTTGAGCAAACTCAACTGTTTTGGAAATCCCTTTCAAATACCTACCAGTAGAATTTTAGTTTGCATCAAGGTGAGTTACCATTTGGAAATGCCATCCATTTTGGTAAAACATCAGTGGGCTATTCCATGATTTTTAGAGGGAGTTTGGGATATTATTTTTGAGTGAGGCAAGTTGGAGAGGCTTTGTAGTGTTAAGGACTATCACATCCTAGAAGGATTTACTTTTTGGAGCAACAGAAAATTTTAGAGAGACAGAACAAGTTTTGGTTACTTTCTGTCTAATTTTTAATTCTAGATCTTGCTTTGTATGTTAATTTTGTGAGTTGCAAATGATGTGTTCTTGCTTGTTATGTTGTTTTCCATTGTGGTTATGATGTATACAAGTTATATGAGCATGTTAGAATAAATGGTTTGAATGGTAGCATTTTAGAACTAGTTTTCCATGCATAGGTCTTGCTAATAGCTAGATTTTTATGTATGTTTTGAGTAGATCTTTAAATGAATTTTTAGGCTAGTTGCTAGATTGATTTCCATGGAACCAGTACCATTTAGGTACTGTTATTTTGGTCATAGCAACTCTGGATGCTTGGTGCTTGTGTTTGAAAAAGGTTTAAAATAGAAATGCTTAAGGACTAGATTTCACACTAGAATATTCATGTATGTTTTTGTGTCTTGTTTTCCACTAGGGAAAAATATGACTTTTTGGTATTGAAACCAGAGGATGAAAAGTACTTGTGGCAGTATTTCCTTAGGATTTTCACCTCTGATAGATTTCCTCTTAAGTAGCACAAAAGCATGAGTAGCACTTGGATGACTAGGAATTAATCTCCTCACATGTGTAGCATTTTAAGCATAGTTTTTCCTTGTTTCCTAGCTATGTTTTTATGTTATTTTTGTGAGATCCAGTAGCATTTATGGTACTGGTTAGAGGGGTATTTTGCCTCTGAAAGCTTGCACACTTGTGCATAACATTAGCTAGTGTAGTCTAAACTAGTCTAGTAGTTTTCCTAAATTTTCTACTAGTAATGAGTAGGAGTTTTTGGGTGCTTGCTTGTTTGTTTGAGCACTTTTATAAAAGTGACCAGAGGCTTATTAACCTCTTGGTGAGCATATTTGCTAGTGGAACACCCACTGGTATGTTGCCTCATGGTGGAAAAATAGGTTTGACTAGTTGTCATGAGCTTATTTCACCACTTGGGTATTTTAGCAAATTATAGGTGCTAGCCATAGAAATTGTTGTGGAGATTGTTAGACATCAAAATGTGTTTTATATGACACCCTACTGTATAGAAAACTTGTGCTTTACCCCACTGGTCCATGGTGTTCTTAACTAAGAATCATGGTTTTGGCCACATCTAAACACTAGGAAAAAGCAGACTTTTCAACTATAGTTTTTATGTCAATTTTTTTTTCTTAAGGGAAAAATTGAGAACTTTGTGTGATACTTCTTGATTGCTTGCTGTATGTATTACTTGTAGCATTGATTGTCTTGTTTGGTTCTGAAAGTGTGTCTTTATTTCTTTTTACGACGTTAGAAAACGAGGAGGAAGGAATTGCTGAGGAAGGGTATTGCAACTCCTGTTACTTTCAGGACCAGGACCATCACTTGTACCAAGGCAAGCCATCCTAATGCTTGCTGTATCACTACTTATCATTATCTATCATGCATGCTTTTCACTTCTGAAGTTTTTACAAAACTATACCTTCAAAACTATTTTTGTGTGAATCCTACTACTATTATTAATATTACTAGTATCAGGACTCATAATAATAGTCAACTTGGTATTACCAAGCCCTTAGCCACTAAATGGTATATAAATACCATACACCTACTTAAAACTTGATTTCTTAAATGAACTAAATAAAATGTGTTTTTGTAAACAAATGCCTTATGGAAGGAAAAACCCCGGAGGAAGGGTGAGACCCTGTCTGCCGGAAGGATTGTTATGATGGGAAATTTTATGAGAAATGTTTACAAAAGACACATAACCTAGTCTTCGCTGGACAACCATTATCGTACTGCCACTTTACCCCAATATGGGTAGGGGCTTGATTAAAAACTTGTTAGGGTTAGTATATGTGCTATCTCAAAGGCTATAGGGGATTGGATCCTCCGAACCGAAATGTCGCTAGGAGTGAGTATACGGGACATCTAAAGTGTGGGATTAATTTTCCCTCCGGATGCAGCAGTTGGGTCTCCTGATTGAGCGGTGTGTGACATGGCTTGCCAGGGAGGGAAACCCCAATTGAAGAGATAGTCATGTACTAGCTTGTACAGAGTGGATAGTCAAGACCAGTTATCTGATGTTCTCATAGGTTGGGAACAATCCATGGTTGTTTCATGGCAGACTCTGGATCTGGTGGAAATGTGTACACCTCTGCAGAGTAAAACTATTTCGAGATAGCCGCGTCCTCGGATATGGACGGTTGAATGGCCATGTAGCTAGTATTGTGTCAACTTTTCAAAAGAGGTTTTGAAGGAAGGCTTTTGTACCTGAGAGGTACTATGGAGGAATGACTTGGTATCTGTGAGATACCGATGAGAAAGAAACTATCACTAAAAAGTTTCTGAAAAGAAAAACTTTCTTTTCCAAAAGAATTATAAAACCTCCAAGATATGTGATATCTACGAGAGCAAAACTACCTTACTTTAAATGATTTTGTTTACAAAGAGGTAAACTTGAAGAATCAACCATGGCAAATCTTTAATCTGTCATGGGTAGCTGAACCTTATGTATGGCCTACCCACTCCACCAAATAAGCATGTATGCATTGTTGTAAGCTATTAAAGGATGTCTTGTTGAGTACATTCAAATGTACTCATTTGGTTTCGCCCCTGGTATCTACTTATCAGACTACGAGGAGCCACCTCAGGAGGAGTACTATGAGGAGGAGTTCTACGCTGATGGCCCTGCGAGTTAGGATCGTCTCCCAGTCAGCAGCCTGTAGGATGAGGCGTGACTCGGGTTCTACTACGCTATGCTTATCGTCTTCCGCTGTGTTTGCTTTGAATGTCTGTCCTGCGTGACAGTTATCAAGAACTTGGTCATGTGACCATTTATGTAAGACTTTATATTCGTGTAATGGATGATGTATTCTGTATGCCAACTACGTATGTTGTTCACGACTGGTTCTTCTGGGATCGTGAATGAATGCATATGAGGGGTTCTGGACCTACCGGTCTGGGGCCTCTACAGATATACTCACATATCTACTCAAATCATCTACAGAATTTTATGAAGGAAAAATTAGTCCACCATACATGACTACACATAATGGACTATATATATCAATATGTATAATCTCCATTAAATTAGCCGTCCATTCTAGTTTGGCCTATGAACGGAATTACAGTCATATTTCGGAAGAGGTCTCACAAGTGTCGATTTATTCAAAACAAAATGACTCCGGAAGTCCATCAATATGGAGTTCCATCATGTTTTCCTTTCCGATGTGAACTAAAATGGTGGTGTCACAATTTAAGTGAAACTCTTTTACGTCTTGCAACGTTTAGCGTTTAGTTTTATAGGTGTTTACTTTACCAACATGATTTATATTAACATATCCATCAATACAGCGCCACCACCACCACCGCCACGATTTCATACTCCACCGGGTCACTTTAACAACCCCATGGACAATGTATATGCAGCAACATTAGCATTGGATCGCATCCCCGTAAGAGAGTCGCCCCATGCGGAGGAGACCCGGCGGGCGATAGATCTATTGCGCACAGCAGTGGCTCAGCAGGCCAGTTACCCGGATAACAGGAGTGGAATGCATGGAACACCGTATGTTAGCCGGTATAATGGAAATACCGGCAATATTCAGACGAGCTCAGCACGGCGGAGGGCAGAGCAGCAGCAAATGCCGCCTCCTCCCCGTAGACCAGCAACACCTGCAGTATCGGCGGCGCAAGCTATTGTGGACAGTTCTCGAGCCAGGCGCGCAGCAGCCGGGTCTGCGGTACGAGGGCCGGTAGCGGTTGCACCCCCCGCCGTACCTGCAGCAGGATCACATGTTTCCCGGGTGAGGCCAGTGCCGGCAAATTTAGCCGGGCCCAAGTGTTTGTCGGACGCCATCAGAGCCGAGCCTTAGCCGGATAAGTTCAAGGAGCCGGGTAAAGTGATCAATTACGAGCCAACCATGGATCCAGAAACCTGGTTGAGTAGCTTGTAAGGACCCCAGACCGGCAGTCTGAAACCCTACGTATGCATACATTCACGATCCCAGAAAGATCAGTCGTGAACAACATACACAGTTGGCACACAGAAATACATCATCCATTACACGAATACATAAAGGTATTACATAAAAGATCACATGATCAAGTTTAACGCAACTGCCACAAAGGGCAGGCAACTTAACAAACACAGCGGAAGACAAATAAAACACAACGTAGTTGAGCCCAAGTCACGCCTTAACCTACAGGCTGCTGACCCGGAGACGATCCTAGTTCGCAAAGCCGTCAACTCCGTACTTCTCTTCATAGATATCCTTCGGAGGCTCCTTCTCAAAGTCTGGCAAGTAGATACCAGGGGCGAAACCATAATGAGTACATTTGAATGTACTCAGCAAGACATCCATCATGTCACTTACTAAACATGCAAATATGCTTATATGGTGGAATAGGTAGGCTATAAATATGGTTCACTATCAATGGTGTTCATATATGATGACACCACAGTTGCAGTCAGGTTTATCTGTATCTTCGTTGAAGAAGATACTTCAGAAGAAAAATAATATATAGTTTTATTTCTCTTGTAGATCTCACATGTACAAGAGGTTTTGTAAAGTTTTGTTAAAGAATATTTTCTCTTTGCAAAACTTCTTGGAATCAGTTTCCAGAATTCTTGCTTAGAGTAGAAAAGGTTTTCTTGGCAAAACATTTTGTTTTGTATAACATCATCTGGCTTTTCATCATCGACGATACCTCCACGGTATACGTTTTCCTTCCTTTCCGAACTTCACAAGTTCAACACTTCCTTTCCAAAATTTCCCTTTCAAAACTCCTTTTTGAAAACATTGACACAATGCTAGCTACATGGCCATTCAACTGTCCATATCCGAGGACGCGGCTTCTTCGAAAAAGTTGTACTCTGCAGAGGTGTACACATCCACCAGATCCAGTACACCTCCCGTGAACAATCACGGACTGTAACAACAGTATGAAAACATCAGGTATCTGATCATAACCATCCACTATGTTCAAGCTAGTATATGCCTATCTCTCAGTTGAGTTTTACCACATCCCCGGCACCGAGCTAATCCCCGCCAAGCCAGGATGCCTCAACAGATGCGACCGGAGGGAAAATTAATCCCACACTTTATATGTCTCCGCGACATTCGGTTTGAGGGTACGACATCCCTTATAGCGATTGAGATAGCACACACTAATAAGAACAAACTTCAAGTTAAGCCCCTTGCCCATGTTGGGGTAGGGTGGCAGTACGGTAAAGGTTGTCCAGCGAAGACTAGGTTATGTGTCATTTTTGAAAACACCACTTTCTCAAAAATGACCACTTCCACATTCCTCCGGAGAACAAGGATCCGCCTTTTCTCCGGGTTTTTCCGTAAAGCCTTTGTTTTGTAGAATCACAATTTTAGGGTGTCCACTTAGGGACTAGTATATTTGATGGTAATGAATACCATAGGGTGGCTTATGGGCTTGGTATTACCAAGTTTAACTACTGGCATAATAGTAACCTATATACTAGTATAGTAGTAATAGCCACATCAAAAATAGTTTTGATAATAAAGTTTTGGTAAAACTTCAGAGGTAAAACATGCATGATAGATAATGATAAGTATTGTATCAGCAAGCATCAGGATGGCTTGCCTGGTATCTCCTTGTGTCCCTGGTTTTGGAGTGACTAGAACTTGAAACAGAGCTTCACGACACTTCCTTCCCCTTCGTTTTCTAACGTCGTAAAGAGAATAAAGGACACACATTCAGAACCAATCAAGGCAAGCAACTATGCATAACCATACATACAGCAAGGAAATCTAATAATAACCAATCACACAATTATTAATGGAGACAAACAATCAAACAAACCTACTTGGCAGAAATGCCATTTAATAAGACAACTTAAGGTTGGAGGAACATATCTCACAACCTTAATATCATGGATTCAGTGGGTGTGCCACTCTCATACCAAGATATTAATAAACACAAAATACACTTAGTTTCACAAGGGTGAGACTACTAAAAGTGTATAAAACATGCACAATAATAAGCATGGTAATGGGTCTATCAACCCAACCACAAAAATAAAAGGGTAGCCATTCTACTGAGTCTAAATTGACATCAAGAATAAATGAACCACCTGATTTGTAAAAGTTACATTTTACAAATCAGTGAGCCTACACAAGTGTAACAAGGTAATAGACTCATCACAAAACACACAATTTCTCATAGTGAGAACAATAGCAACTATGACTAAAAAGGGGGAATCCTATAGACATGTTTCTACTAAAAGTTTGCTATGCAAGCATGCATAATAAGTAAAGTGTTAAAATGCAAACAAGGAACCATGTTATCATAATGGAAAATGAAAACATGTCCTCATGCAAGGATACACACATATCTACCAAACACAAGTTGGCAGGAAAAATAATTCCATACAAAAACTGCTAAGGAAACTAGTACTACTTAAACATGAAGGATCAATGGATGAATTTCAATCAAGTAATTTAAATGCAACCAGAGGGTCCATGTCAACAAAACAGTAGTGAAAAACATCTATACTTGCTATAACAAAAATATCCCATTTGATAAAACAATGCATCATTTTGCAGGGCAACTCTACATACTAGTAGTAATAAAAAGGGCATTACTAGAGGAATCAATCAACACTTCAAGAATGTATTTTTCCTAGCAAGCCACACATGATTACAACCACTTACAAACAGAAGCATACACATTTCCATTTAGCACAAAAATTCCCAAGCAAAAATACTAGGCACTCACTAGTTAGAGAACTATATAAAAGAAACACATCTAGTGTGGGGGAAATAATGTTTCCACCAAAAATGCAATGAAACCAGTGGGTTTTCCACTATAATATCAAAGCATTAAGAGGTCACAAAGCCTCTGGTCATACTTGACAAAAATTAGCAAAAACCTAAACTAGCACCTAGTGCAATAACAATACTAGCAGAAAATAATAGGGTGCAAAAATAAGCAAGGCAATGCTACTCATGCTATTATTTACACACAAGTGAAAACTTTAGGGGTCAATTACTCATAACAACCTTATCAAAATGCTACTGGTCCTATGAATACAACATAAAAATATGTGGCTACTCAACCACAAATATTGTGCTAAAAATTCTAAACATGAGAGAATTTTTCCATAACATTCTCATAGTAATGACTAAATTACTCATGCTTCTCTATAAACTCAAATGCAAGCTAGCATAGGTGATAACAACACAAAATAAGTACCAACATGGTACTGGATCCAATCAAAAATCCAAGTGCTTTGCACCTAAATTTATCACTCAAAAATGCTATGCAAATATTAACTAGAGAATAATCATATGTTAATAACAAAATCCTATTTCTTCTCAACTCAAGTCCACACAATCTAACATGCTAAAAATAGCTAAGTAAAACTTAGAAAACAAGCTCACACAACTTATACATGCTAGAAAACATTATTGCAACACAAAAATATAATCACAACAATTAATTACCTAAAATGCCAAAATGGCAGAAACAGGTGAAACAAAGATCTGTCCACCAAATTTTATATGATGCTCTAAAAATTAAACCCTTCTAGGTTTGGATAGTCCTAAACATATACAAGACCATCCAATTTGGTTTGCATCAAAATTCATCTTTAATTAATTTATAAAAATCACCAAAGTGCTCTCTGGTGTTTTACCAAATTGCATGCCATTTCAAAAATACTTGGAATTTGGAAGCAAGGTTAATTGCTCCTGTTAGGAAATTTCAAGGGCTTTCCAATGAAATTGGCCTCACTTCATTCTGAGTTGTGAAATTAAAATGGTGCTCATTTTGGTGTTTCTGGTACCTGTTGCCAAGTCATTTTTCATTTCAAAAATATCCATCCAAATGTAGATCTACAAGTTGGAGGTGGTTTAGATTTTGTTTGTATACCACTGTGAATTTTGGTTTGGTCAAATTCATTTGTTTGGTTAGGTTTTAAGGCCAAAAGCAAACAGGTACTTCTCTGTGAAAATTAAATGGAAAATCTAACACACATGGGCCAGATCTGCTAAAAAGGGCCGGCCAGATCTAGATTCACCGCAAGGGAATCTACCCTGAGTCGCTGACTCGCGGGCCAGAGTGCCATGGGGGCAGCCACGCAGGCGAGCGCGGCCCCACGTGCAGGTTTGAGTCTCCCAGCGCGGGTCCAGGGCTGATGACGCGGGCGCTGCGTCACTGTGACCTCACTCGCCGGCGGGAGTGCTCCGGCGAGCACGAATCCGAGCCAAATCGCTAACCATTTTACGAATCGAAGGCATCTACGAGTTCCTCTCGACGAGGGCTACCAAGCGAACTCAACCTCGCTTCCCGGGAAGCACCGGAAAAGCGGCGGCGTCGATGGCGCACGGTGGCCGGACGGCGAAGACGGCGCAGCGTCGATTAAGGGCGAGAGGGAGAGGGGAAAAGGGTCGGGGGGATTCCCCTGCTCACCATGAACGCGCGGGAGGGCTTGGAGAGGACAGAGGAGGGTCGTGGCGGCCGGAATCCGTCGCCGGAGTCCGTCGGGGCCGAAGAAGAACGAGGATGGCGCGGGCTATACGGGTCGTCTCTCCACGATTCCTTTCGCATGGGGGGTCAGCACGTCAAGGCGGAGCTGTTGGTGCCAACGGCTGCCGGCGGCAAGCTCGGAATCGACCGATTGCCGGCGAGCTGTTTCTAGGGTTTCGTTTTGAGCAACAAAATATCAGAGAGAGAGAGTGAGAAAGCTAAAGGAGAGAGAGGGGGCAGGTAAGAGGTGCACATGGGGTTCTTTTATCTACCTAGTAACCTTCCCTTCGAAGAAATGGGGCATGGGCAGCCATGCCCTCTACTGCTTGCTACAGGAAGAAGAAGGACAGGGATGACTAGGATTTCAATTTGGTCCCTGGGTATTTACAAGTAGGTCCTTTTCCTCTCTGAAAATGGTTGTTTTCCCTAAGCAAACAAAGTCATAATTTGAAATACCTTTGCCCAAAATTCTTACTAGTTAAGGTACACAACATATGTGAAAATTGGCTCAATTAGATAAACTTCATAATTCAAAGTTGTTCAAATTTGAATTCTTACATAAATGGACATTGAATTTATTAGACTACTTAGGAGTTTCCAAAAATGATAATTTTTGGCAAACATTCCTTATTTGATGTGTTCCTTATGTGGTAGAAAATTCAAGCCATTTTGAGTTACTTCATAGAACAAACTTGTTCAAATTTCAAAAAGGTGCTGTCAAGAAAACAGGGTTTTTTGGCAAATTAAATTATTCAAAAACTTGTGCCCTTTTGGTTTTCATCCTCATTTATGATATAGAGCATGTGGTATTTATTTCATGGCATTTGGAAACAGTTTGTAGAACAAACTTGTTCAAAATCCCAATTGTTGCTGTGGAGAAAAACCGTGTTTTCAGGACTTTAATGGATTCAATTTTTGGTCTCCTCTTGTGTGTGTTCCTTATTTGATATAAGGAAGCAATGGTATGAATTTCAAATCATTTTAAGAAAGTTTCCAATAGTAACTTGTTTTAGTTTTCTGTTTCTGGAAATATTGGAATTTCTATTTAATAAGGCACTTGGCTTTTCTTTAACAATGCTTTGCCAAAATATTTATATGACTTGAGATAACAAGTCAATGCTCTCAAATACTTTTGTTTTTAATCTTGCAAGGTTGGAAAAACATTTGATAATATTTTGGTGAAGCATTTAAGAATGCCTCTTTTTCTGATAATCTTTTAGGGAAATTTTATTAAGTGTTTCCTCTTTCTTAATTTAGGTCTTGGAATAATATTCAGCAAGTATGAGATTCATAAGATGTTTTTGGAAAACTCTTTGATCAATAATTACTTTAGAAAATAGTGCCAAGGTCATTGGAACAATATGTTGAATATTTTGTTTTCAATTTCTTAGCCATGTAAGTTTATATAATTAGTTTGTTTAGTTGCACTCAAACAAATACAACCAAAGATTAATTGTCAAGCAATTAGCAAAACAACTGTGTTATCAGGTATTCCAAAATTGGGATGTGACATAGCTATGAGATGGCTATGTCGATTCGCAATGCGTATGAAAATCTTGAAGCCAAGTTTATGTACCTGATGATGTCAGAGGGAGCAGCAAAGTTATGGTTCAATAACCTACCCAAAAAGTCCGTCAATTCATGGAGCGAGCTGAAAACGGCCTTTGTCAAGCACTTTCATGGAACGTGCAGGAAGTTGTTTACCATTGATGATCTAGAGCGATGTGTCCAGAAGAAGGGAGAGTCGGCACGCAGTTGGGTGCGCCGGGTTATGGAAATACTCCACTCGTCCACGGATATTCAACCAAAAGATGCATTACAGGCTATGGCAAAAACATGCAAGTATATACCCTTAGTGCAAAAGTTGACGCTCATGAAATCTATTCGGAATGCTTCAGAGGTAACTATGGGAGAGTTGATGGACGCGTGCAACAAGCACGCCGCCACAGATACCACAGAGGAGGATGTTGATGATAAGAAAGCAAAAGCTAACGCGAGCAACAGCGGAAGACCCGGCAATGGATCTGCGCCGGGTAACAATGAAGGAAATAATGGAAACAACCAGAACAAGCGCCCGTACGAGGGAAGTTCCGAGTTTGTCGCCAATACAGAAGTCGGGTTTTCTAGACCCAGAGCAGAAGGAAATTTCAACGGAGGTAACTTTAATGGAGGAAATTACCAAGGACCGCCAAGGCCGGCTAATCATATAGAGGCTTTCAGGATGCCCTGTCCGCGTCATAGCAGGAACGGCAGGCCGACTAATCATTCATTAGAACAGTGTGTAGATTTATAGACATGGAAGAACGAAGAAATACAGAAAGCAATGCGAGGTGCAGGCCAGGGAGCAGGACCGGGTCCGGGTGGAAACCCGGGCAATGGCCCACCCCCGGCTGGCAACCCAGGAGGCGGTAATCCGGGTAACAACCAAGGAGGCGCTTGAGGTTTCCAGGCCAACCCCAAGCAGCTAGGGAAGTACCACGTTCACACTACAGGAACTTCTAAGAAGGATAGAAACATACTCAAAAAGGCAGTAAACTCGGTTTCTTCAGCTGTCCCGAGGTACTTGAGATGGTCGGATCAAGAGGTAACATGGAGCAGAAGAGATCACACGGAAAGAATAGAGCATCCGGGTGTGTTAGCTTTAGTGGTTGCGCCACATGTCAATGGTTATGAGTTGAAAAAGGTTCTAATGGACGGTGGAAGTAGCATCAATATCCTATATTGGGAAACTTTCTTGCGCATGGGGCTCAAGGAGTCTCAGTTGCAGAAAAGTTCTACAGTTTTTCATGGGATTGTGCCGGGTCATTCGGCGTGCCCCGAAGGGAAGATTACATTTGAGGTCGCTTTTGGAGAATCAAAGGATAATTTCCGAGTGGAGTGGCTCATGATCGAGGTGGTAAAGTTGCGCAGCCCCTATCACGCGCTGTTTGGAAGGCCGGCGTACGCCAAGTTCATGGCCAGACCGTGTTACGTGTACCTACAGCTAAAGATCCCGGGTCCCAAGCAAACCATCACCATACACGGGAGCCGAGTTATAGCGGCTGAGTGTGACGAAGGAGACGCGGCAATGGCAGAACAGGCTTGCAGAAAGGAAGAGCTCAAGTATTACCGGTCCCAGGTAGACCCGGATGACAGAACATCGCTGAAGAGACCGAATACGGAGGATGAGAGAGCAAAATTCAAAGCAGCACAGGATACAAAGATGGTGGCTTTTGTCGAAGGCGATCCCTCCAAGCAATTTGCTATAGGATCTAACCTAGACAGTAAGCAAGAAGAGGCGCTCATCGAGTTTATTCGTGGAAATCAAGATGTTTTCGCTTGGACACCTAGTGATATGCCAGGTATCCCGACCGAGTTAGCTGAGCACAGTTTGCATGTTGATCCTAAGTCCCGGCCGGTGAAGCAGGGCCTGATAAAATTGAACGAGGAAAGAAGGAAAGCTATAGGAGCAGAGATAGCCAGGCTGCTTGCAGCCGGCTTTATCATGGAGGTTTTTCACCCGGATTGGTTGGCAAATCCGGTTCTAGTAATGAAAAAGAGTAATGAGTGGAGGATGTGCGTTGATTACACGAGTCTCAACAAGCACTGCCCAAAGGATCCGTTTGCTCTTCCAAGGATGCATATTCCGGGTATCATCAGATCAAGCTCAAGAAGGAAGATTGGGAGAAAACATCGTTCATAACCCCCTTTGGAGCTTTCTGTTACAAAACCATGACTTTTGGACTAAAGAACGCTGGTGCAACCTACCAGTGGTGCATTCAGAAGTGTTTTGAGGATCAGATTGGACGCAATGTTCACGCCTATGTTGATGATGTGGTGATCAAGACAAGAAGGGCAGAAATGTTCATTGACGACTTAAAGGACACATTCAGGAACCTGAGAAGATATCAGATGAAGCTTAACCCCACAAAGTGTGTATTTGGAGTTCCAACAGGAAAATTACTCGGATTCATTGTTTTCGAGAGAGGAATCGAGGCAAACCCGGACAAGATCAAAGCTATCCAGAGTCTGAAAAAGCCGGAAAATTTGAAGCATGTTCAAAAGCTTACAGGGTGCGTAGCAGCATTAAGCCGGTTTATATCAAGGCTTGGAGAGAAGGCGATACCCTTATACCGGCTCTTGAGGAAAACCGACAAATTCGTTTGGGACCAAGAGGCGGATGAGGCGTTCGAGGCACTAAAAAATCAATTATCTGAGGCACCGGTTTTAGCAGCGTCGGGTCCTAAGGAGCCCATGTTACTATACGTTGCGGATGGGCCCCGGGCGGTTAGCACAGTGGTTGTTGTCGAGCGTAAAGAGGATGGAAAAGATCACCCGGTACAGAGGCCGGTTTATTACGTAAGCGAGGTACTATCGGAAGCAAAGCAGCGTTACCCACATTGGCAGAAGTTGGTTTTCGGGGTCTTCATGGCCAGCCGGAAATTGAAACCCTATTTTTAGGAGCACCCCATAACAGTGGTTAGCTCCATACCAATGTCGGATATTATCAGAAACTCAGATGCAACAGGTAGAATAGCCAAGTGGGCCATTGAGATGGGAGATTATCACATCAACTACGAGCCCAGGTCTGCAATCAAATCTCAAGCTTTAGTCGATTTTATCAATGATTGGACTCACATGAGCATGCCCACAAAGACACCAAGTTCCGAGTCTTGGGTGATGCACTTTGATGGTTCTAAGCAGTATGAGGGATCAGGAGCTGGGGTGGTACTTACATCGCCCAAAGGAGATAAACTGAGCTACGTGTTGCAAATTCACTTTGATTGCTCCAACAACGTGGCCGAGTATGAGGCATTATTACACGGATTGAGAATAGCCAAGGAGATGAACATCAGGCGGATACGGTGCTATGGAGATTCGGATCTTGTGGTGCAGCAGGTCTCAGGAACCTGGGATAGGAAGGATGCAACTATGGCAGCATATCGCAGAGAGGTGGACAAGGTTGCCGGGTGTTTTTCCGGGTATGAGGTGGAGCATATTGACACGCGAAATAACGAGGCAGCAGATGCGCTCGCAAGACTCGGCTCGCGCAGAGAGCCGGTTCCACCCAATGTTTTCCTGGACGAGTTATGGCGGCCATCTTTTAAAACCGAGTCTGAGGACGAGGTGGCTTACCAAGACCCAGATTTGGAGCTCGTGGCCACGGTGCGTGCTGTTCCCGAGTGGACAGAGCCATTTTTAGCTTATCTATCACGGGGCGAGTTACCACCACAGGAGGTTTTAGCAAGGCAAATTCTGAGACGAGCAAAGGGCTATTCCATCATCAATGGAGAGTTATATAAAAGGAGTGCAGCATGAGTCTTTTTACGATGCGTGGCACAAGAAGAAGGCCAGCAGATTCCGAAGGAGATCCATGAAGGTGATTGTGGGCATCATGCATCCACAAGATCCCTTGTGGCCAAAGCATATCTACACGGTTTCTTCTGGCTCACAGCCTTAGCAGACGCGGAGCGCTTGGTGGCAAGGTGCGACGGATGTCAAAGGTACGCTCGCCAAATCCATGTGCCGGCTATGGAGTTGCAAACAATCCCATTAACCTGGCCGTTTGCTGTTTGGGGGCATGGATATGGTGGGCCCCTTCCACATGTCACCCTGCAAAAAGACCCATCTTTTGGTAGCCATCGATAAATTTACAAAGTGGGTCGAGGTTATGCCAGTTACCAATTGCGAAGCAATCACAGCAGTCAAGTTCCTGAAAAGGATCATCTACAGGTTTGGGTATCCTCACAACATAATAACAGACAATGGAACTAACATGTCCTTAGGCGAGATGGAGAAATTCTGCGGGAACAATGGTATCCGGCTTGACATAGCCTCAGTAGCCCACCCACAAGCTAATGGACATGTGGAAAGAGCAAATCAGGAGTTACTTCGTGGGCTAAAACCACGACTGCGGGTCCCCTGCATCAGAGCTGCTGGAGCATGGGTTGAGGAGTTACCATCAGTGGTTTGGGGAATTAACACTACACCTAACAGATCTACTCAGATGACCCCGTTTTTCATGGTTTATGGTGCAGAGGCGGTATTGCCAAGTGACATTATTCACGACTCTCCCCGAGTGTCGGCTTATGTCGAGGTGGAGAATGAGAACACCCGGCAGGATGCCGTGGACATGCTAGAAGAGCACAGAGAACAAGCCTTGGAGAGATCAGCCATATATCAGCAGGATCTGAGGAGATATCATAGTCGGCGAGTCAAAACCCGGGTCTTCCAGGAAGGAGACCTGGTATTGCGATTGGTACAATCAAAGGAAGGAAAGCATAAGTTGTCTCCACCGTGGAAAGGACCGTTCATCGTAAGCCGGAATTTGCACAACGGATCATATTACTTGATAGATGCAAGGGGAGAGTCGGATAATGTCAATGACACCGCTCACACAACTTCGTCTATGCAAGAGAGGGAAAGACCATGGAACGTGGCTCAGCTACATCCCTACTACACCTAGACTAGACTAGGCTTACAAGTGGAACTACACGATGTAACAGGCAGCAGGTTTCAGACGCACTCTTTTCCTATCCATGGTACCTAAGGGGACTGGAGAGTTTTTAATGAGGCGGCTTGCTGACCTAACTTTTCTCATCTCAATAAAGAGATGGTTACACTATGATGTTGTTTCTTTCTTATGTGTTTTTTGTTAAGTTTTTATGTTTCCTGTTTTTTTTCTTTGTGTTTTCTTATCTTTGTCAGGTAAGTGTTATTTGTTTGTTTATAGTACAGTAGTTTTTCTAAAGGTTGCATATATAGGTCTTGGGGGCTGATTGCTTGAATAGCACAGTTGCAAACTCAAAGACCCGTCCACGATGCTATGAAGTTATAAGGACCGATTACTTGCAATAAGTACGGTTGCAATCTTATAACTGGACAATAGAGCCAAATTTTTCTTGATTTCTCTTGTTTAAGCTTGATGTGACTCGCAAAAATGTGGCATGCTTTGCTAGCGTGTAATTACAATCAGTCATGATGCCCAGTGGGACTTTCCTGACCCTGTTTTTATACAGTTATAGCAGCATTGAATATCCACGCGAAAGCCGGCTTACAGCAAAGAGAATCAAAAGGGTCATCCAAACCACAAGTTATGCAGAGTACAAGGTTAAAAGCCAGAAACTCGCAACATATTAAGCATAACTTCAAACCTATGTGAGTAACTCTAGGTTTTGGGGCCTTAGCAGACACAATTTGCTCTTTGGAAACCACCAAACCCTTAGACTCGGAAATTCGGGTCTTGGGGACTCGGGATTTTGAAAACAGCAACAAATTGTCTAGCTATCAAGCCTAAAACCCAAAAATCCGAGTCTTGGGGACTTGGGGACTTAGTAAATAAAGTCCACTTGTCAAAAATCCCCGAGACCCGGAAACCGAGTCTCGCAAAAGGAAAAATAGCGAAAACCAGCAACAAAAAGTCCAAGACCAGGAAATAACAAATCCATGAGAAAGGCCAGAAGGGCCACAAAGGCTATTAAGGTTCTTAGCGTATTACAAACCAAGGAAGTTGTATCGAAAAGTGCACAGGCGCACTATTAAAAGGATAAATTTTTTTAGGCATATTACAAAATGCCCATTCGCCGAATGAAGTGTTTGGAGCGGTAGAAGGTGAAACTTTACTCGGCATTCTTGGCCGAGTCATCAATGTTGTCCTGGGCAGCCGGGTCTTTGACTTGCTCGTCGGCGGTCTTTTCGGCCTCAGCGTCCGGGTCAGCAGCAGCACCGGCGCGCGCTAGAGGAGGGACAGCCGGCGTTGAGGTGGTAGGCGCAGTATTGGCCTCAGCCTTCTTCTTCGCAGCTTCCTCCTTCCTCTGGGCAGCTTCCGCCTTCCACCGTGCCAGCATGTCAAAAGGCTTTGGCAGATCCGACTGAATCGGCTTGTCTTCGACATCATAAGGCGGAATAATCTTGCTTAAATCCAGACTGTCGGCGATCAAGCTCGCCGAGTGACGCACCTCAGTATTGATGGCCTTGAAGTTCTTACCAGAAAATTTGGAGCCGTCATGGTTGAATTCGGGAAACCCGCCAATGAGCTTTGCCGGCTCAAGTTTGGGAAAGTAGGCCTTGGCCAGAGCGAGCCCCCGGGTTACTCCAACCCGGCACGACGAGCGCTTCCAGTGGTCAATCGACTCGGGGATGGTGGAACATGCGTCAAGCAAGGTGTTCAAATCACCACACCCGGTACCCGGCCACTTGATAGCTTGCAAAATCCATTTGGTGTCGGCACAGAGTTGCCGGGTTACGGCCTTTAAGGTCTTTAACTTCTCGATATCATCTTCATCTGGGACCGCCTCACCCGGCCCTGCAGAGTAACAGAAAGGTTAAAGCAAGAAATTCCGAGTGTTTTGCAGAATAAGAAATCCAGGTTATAGTTAATCAGTTAGAAATTATTACCAAGCAAGGTGCGATTAAGTATCGGCAATTTGGGCCGAAAGCCTCTTCAGCTCACCCTTAGCAGTGTGGGATCTCTTCCTATATTTTATCACATTTTTCTCAAGTTTCTCCACATCAGCTTCCAGCGATTCATGCAGCTTTGTTTCAGCCTCGAGGAGCTTGTTGGTTTTAGCCAACATCTCCTCCAATTGGGCCACGTATGCCTGCGAGAAAAGAAAAGGAAATGTTAGTCGGACAAAAGACATATCCGGGTGTGATTAATCATAGCGTTACAAAGTACCAAGCAAACTATGCATAGTTCACTCGGAACTTGGGGACTAGGTGAATATACAAGCAGTGTCGGTTAATTTACTGGGTGCTTAGCCGCCATGGCTTCCAGAATGCCCTTTTCATCAGTTTCCAAGGTATAAAGAGCACCTAGCGTTTCTTCAAAGTTCAGATCATCAAGTTTCACCCTGGAGGAGCTGGGGGCCTGGTTACTCGGAGGCGGAGTCCTTTCCTGCTTGGGGGGGACACCCGGGTCGCCTGGGTATCAGGAGTGGGATCACCCCTCCTCGCGCCCAGGACCTCGACGTCATCACCTCATGTTCTGTGTGACGGAATAGGATACTCGGCCTCCTGCTCGGCCGAGTCTTTCAACGGGTCTTCCTCTTTATCTTCTTCTTCAACGCCGCCAGCCGCGGCCTTCACGATGTCTTCCAGATCCTTCATCGCCGGGTCATCCACATCCATATCGTCCGGGTCACTGTTTGTGACCTTGGCTCTAAGGAAAAAGAGAAAAAGAAACAGTCAGCACACGGTAAATGAGAGATATGGAAAAAGCTAGTGTATTGAATAGCAAGAAAGGTGACTTACCCGGTGTTCACAACGAAATCCGCCGGGAGATCGTTGCTAGACCCGGACGAGGCTGATAAAGATTGGGAAAGTGAGACACGGATTTGCCCGGCTAGTGGATGGTTTGGAGATGGAAATCTTTGAGGAGAACGGGAAGAATGAGTTTGGGGAATACCGGCTTTGCGAACGGGGGACGAAGGGATGCCCGGGTTGAGAGGATCATCACCCGGAGAGTTCCGAGTTACCCTACGTTTGACTGGGGCGGGTTCCTTCAAGCGTGATGAGGCGATCAAGTGTTGGTTAAGCTCACACATGTTAGCGTATGAATATGGTTTGGAGGCAATAGAGGAGTAAGGAACCTTGAATACAACTGTCCGGGCCTTCCTCTTCGTCCCAACGTCAATGTCCGGCTCAGCTTCGCTTTCGTCGGATTGGGTCTCCTCTTTATCCTCCAATCCTGGAAAACATAGCATATTGTCGGAAAATTGAAGCAAGTTGGGATAAAAGTTAACAGAAAGGGAAATGAGTAAGACTCGGATGTTACCCTCATCGGTATCAACCGGCTCTTCATCCTCTTCCGAGTTTTCGGAAGGAGGGGGGTCTCGATCTTCCAGAAAGCGCTACCTTCCTGAGATAAAAGCATAGTGATAAAGGTTAGTGGTTGTACCAGAAAAATGTCAGTCAGATAAAAAGTGAGGGCCGGATCTTACTGCTGGAGCCGGGTTATCCCGCGTGTAGGGGTCCAGGCCGGCTATGGTCCGGATCACCTCCATTTTCTTGGTCAAGAAGTTTTTAATTATCTTGTTCGCGTCCGCAGGCCGGGTAATTCCTCAGTGAGTAACGAAGGGAATCCGTGAGGTGTCCAGAGTAGTTGCACATAAGTTTGGGCCGGACAGCGTTGGGTTGGATCCGGAAAGTTACCCAAGTTTTGACTAAGTTAAGCCCAAGGAGGCCGTGGGCCGAGAGTACAGCGAGCTTGGTGAGGAGGGGTTGGATGGACTGCCTATCCGACTCAGAAGCGAAGGAGCTAAGATTATCAGAGAGAGTGAGGAGATCTTCGGGGAAACCCGACAATGTCTTTTCACCGGGTGATGAGGTGTCTTGGAAATAAAACTAAGTCTTTTGCCAGTGCTTGACATGGGAGTTAAGACTCAGAGTCGGCATTAAGGAATTCTTCCGTCTCTGGATAGAAACCCCTCTGCAAACCAGGAGGGCCCCGTCGCCGCTCTCGCGGCACGGTTTGCATTGGAATAGTTCAAGGAAGAGTGCAAGATTCGGAGGAATGCATAAATATGACTCACACAAGACAATAAAATGAGTGATGTTCAGCATGGAGTTAGGACCAATATCAAACATTCGGAGCTTGTAATGATCTAGCAATTCTCGGAAGAAAGGGTGACCCGGGGGGCGAAAACCCCGGATCACATGCTCTACGAATATCACTACCTCATCAAGACCCGGGGAAGGCCGAGTCTCGTCCCCAGGTACACGCCAATGGATTTCTTCCCGGGCGGGTAAGACACCAGATTCGGCAAGTTCATCCAGCTTGGCCTTGGTCACTGTCGACCTCGCCCAGTTGGCGGAGATCGATTGACTCGGCTTCGCCTTGCCAGCCGGCTTTTTGCCCTTCGTTTTCCCGCTGGCCTTAGGTGCCATGGGTGTAATCTGGGAAAAAAGACAAAGTGCAGGGCATAAATAACTTGAGACCCGGAAAATGGTCGTTATCCGACTCAGTGAAGAATATTTGCGGGAAATCTTGACATATAGGATCTAGGCGGAAAGGTTTACGGGAAAAATTATGATTACAAGTAATGGAGATGCGCTATAAGGTGTGCTACTGAATCTAGAACAAGCATTGGATATGAAAGTGCGAAGCATGGTGTGAAAAATCACGGGGAATAAAAAGGGCATCTAGGCACAGAGCTAGGTCCAATCTACTCGCAAGAAGAACATAGTTCAGATTAAAGGTGAAATCCATGGAGTAAAGTGGCTTACCGGCGGGATCGGGGGCGAGAACGCAGCGTCGGCAGATGGCGCAACGGCGGCGGTCCCTAGGGCTCTCTGGTGAACTGATCGAGGACGCGGCGGCGGAGGTCAACGGCGGCTTCACGGCGTCGCGAGTGCGGGCGCAGACGGATGGCGGTGGCCCGTCTCCGGCGAACGTGCTCGCGAGCGGCGCAGCAGTACGGGCTCGAGCTTGGAGGCGAGAGCACCGAGACAGGAGAGGAGGTGGAGATGTGGTGGCCAATGACGAAATGGATCTGGGCGGTGCCGTTTGGGTACCTATATATAGGAGCTGAGCGGGAGCGCCCTAGCTCTAAGCGGCGGGAGCCAAATTTTCGGAAAAGATACCCAACCGGATTTTTTGAGATAGGCATTGAAGGCGCCCGTTACGAGAAATCCGGAAAGTATTGGAACAGATTGCGAGCGAGATATTCAGACTGACTGGCGGGCGATGCGAGCCGGGTCTTGTGTGTTTTCTCGGAGTGTTGACCCGGGAAAACAATGCTAGATTCGGGGAAAGCCGGGTTACTATATGGACCGCCTACAGAGCTAGGCCTAGCTATTATCAAAGCATTATAACCCGGAATTTTATAGACTTGTATGTTTCTTATTTTGCAGGGAATAGCGTGCGCTTCATGGTTGATCCCGCGAAGCCCAAGATATTCTGGGGACTACTGATGGAGGGATGGAAACCCGGTATGCTAACGCCAAGGTGTAACCCGGCCCAAAGGGAACTGCGCAAGACCCGGCTTAAGGAAGAGGAGTTTCTAGAAGACCCAAGAAGCGGTGTAGGCCTCGTAACTCGCTTTTAGGGTTACCATTAGGAAACTTAGGGTTTTTTATGCGGTTGCCGGGTAGGACTCTGAGTATGCCTTGGATAGGAAGCCAGGGGGCCGGGTAAGATATAAACCGGCTCCTAGGCTCAGGAAAACAGAGCTTCACCAGATATTCGAGTTTCCCTGTAATACGAGAGCTGATATTGTAACCCTAGATCGGAGACTCGGCGACTTGATTGCCAGAGCTACCAGATCGATTGATAGCATGGTTTCCCTTGAGCTAAACCCTCTCCCAAACACCAGAGTCGAATTGCCCCAAGATAAGTTACCCCCGGTAACATTTGCCGTGATTATCCCACGACAACTATCCTACAAGACATTGTGTGCGTACCTTGCCCATTGGAAGACCATAAAGGTTTCCTTGTAAGCAATCTGGATGACGGCGACATCCTTTTGATTGGCCGTGTACTCGAGATCAAGCCCAAAGAACTTGTGGTGTTCATCGGCTTCATAGAGTTTCCTCAAACGGTCAAGAGCTTCAGGGAGGATCTCGCAATTGTTGGTATAGGCGACGTGGAGAGTCTTGCCGCATGGTGTGGCCACCGGGAGAATCTTCAAAATGAGAGAATCCATGGTGGAGGAAAAAGAAGAGAGGAAGAAGAAGAGAGAGCCGCGCACGCACTGTAGCAATGAGGCCTTTCTGCCTCGCTCGCGAATTAGAACCGCGCGGGAGGCGAGCAGTTCGGAACTTTAGTCGCGGGTGGCCAGGCCAACCGGGACTAAAGACCGGGAGGCGAGCAGCTCGGACCTTTAGTCGCGGTTGGCCAGGCCAACCGGGACTAAAGCCCTCCGCGCGCTTCCCAAACCGCCACTCAAGACGTTCAGTCGCGGGTCGCCTCCCGAACCGCGACTAAAGACCCTTTAGTCACGGTTCGGACATTTTGGGGACTAAAAGGGGCGTATGGAAGGCCTTTTTTCTACTAGTGTTTGGGCCTTTTTGCTCCAACTTATCAAGGTTTTGTATCACTTTTTCCACGTTTGCAAGTTTCAGTATGAATTGGTTCCCACCGTGCAAGTTGTTGTACCCGTGATGCTAATACCTCATCTCCTAACCTATGCATCTCTTTGCCGACGCGCCCTTCTCAGCCCCTCTCCCGCGATGGCTGCGTCCTTCATTACAAGCTTCTACATATGCTCAAGTCACACGATTCATTAGGAGTAGGCTTTTGCATTTTTTCGGCGGGGGAGGGGGGGGGGGTTCTGCAAAGTTTTGTTGCCACCATGGCATCCAAATGGCTTGCTCTGATTGGTTTTGGACCTTTTTGCTCCAACTTATCAAGTTTTTCTATCACTTTTTCCACGTTTGCAAGTTTCTGTATGAATTGGTTCCCACCGTGCAAGTTGTTGTACCCGTGATGCTAGTACCTCATCTCCTAACCTATGCATCTCTTTGCCGACACGCCCTTCTCAGCCCCTCCCCCGCGATGGCTGCGTCCTTCATTACGAGCTTCTACACATGCTCAAGTCACACGATTCATTAGGAGTAGGCTTTGGCGTTTTTTCGGTGGTGAGTATGTAATGATTAAACCTTGTTCAAAAACTCTCTCTCTCATTAAATGAAATAAGGCAAGTCTTTTGCCTTTTACTTCAAGTCACACGATTCGGTGCAATCCTTGCGCTACTTTTCCTAAGAATATTCTCAAATTCACCACACGATTTTGAATGCATAATTATCACTAGAAACTTCAGTAAAGAAGGAACATGCCCAACATGAGTAAGGCATGTGCCAATGCATCATTTTAATCACGTTTTTATAAGAGAATTAAAAATTTAAGAGACTGCTAGTTTAATGCATTATTTTTTTAGAGATTGTATCTAAATTTAATGCTTTGATGCTCATGCAAAGATCTAATTAGCCTATTAAATTTTTTTTCCTATAATGATGTGTGAAAGTTGTATCTTAGCTAAGAGCAAGTACAGTAAACTGCTGTAAGTGTTAGAGATATATTCCGGTACATGTATTTGGTAGTATAGGATTTGTAATCCATCTCCTACTCTATCTCTCCGAGACTTTTTGTCCTCCAAGTTTGTACCCCAATATATACTCGCCCACGAGGCACAATAATACATCTACAATATTACGCCAATCTCATCATTCTACATGGTATCAGAGCGGCGAGATCCTTGACCTAGCTGTCGCACACGCTTCCGCACCGCGCCGCCGCCGGG
Source organism: Alopecurus myosuroides (assembly GCA_028641055.1). Lineage (NCBI taxonomy): Eukaryota > Viridiplantae > Streptophyta > Magnoliopsida > Poales > Poaceae > Alopecurus > Alopecurus myosuroides. The sequence goes on from CM054059.1 coordinate 380,641,886, forward strand.
GAGGTCGATCTCCATGATCTCTGCCGGGGTCCGCGCTGCTCGTACCTAGGGTTCGTCCGCCGGTCATGTTGATCGGCTGCCATAGAAGTCTTTTTCTTTGCCGGTCACTTGGCCGGGCGTCTTCTTTTTGGTTTACCGGTCTAGGATCGGTTTGTGTCGCCCGCCGCCACCATCGATCCCCGCACGCCTCTACTCCGGCGCCGACGCGACTACCCGGCCTCTTCACCGACACGGCGGACTGTAACGGCTATTGTCCGCATGGCCTCTTCGCCGCCTCGGCGGTTTGCGTGATGCGGCGGCCTTAACGGCCGCCTTCCACGTGTCTGCTCGCTCGTCGCCTTGTGTCGGCGTCGTCGCCCTGCTCCGATCGGGACTCCTCCACCACCCTGCCTTCACCGTGGTTGCCTCACGCACAGAGCTGCCTTGGCCGCTCAGGCGCCGGCGCTGCGTTGGCCGCTCCCGCGATCCGTTCCATCCAGGCTGCATGGCTGACCCGTACAGTCATCTGTGTGCGCCTCCGCAGGGTGTAAATTGAAGGGATCGTTGCCTAGAAAACAAAAAATTTCCTACGCGAGAGACACCCGAAAGGCCAAGATCTAATCTAGGAGATGAAGTGCAACGGGCAAAGAGAGGGTTAAGAAGAACACATACCCTCGAAGACACAAAGCGTTACGAGATCAAATCTCGTTGTTGGCGTAGTTGTACTCACACCGATCCCGAGAGCGAGAAGATGTGCACCGCAATCCGGCGGTGCCTCCGTGATCGGTCACATGTAAGGTTGATGACGATCTTCGTTCCCTCGATCCAATGGGGCGCGGAAGTAGAGGATCCCTTGAACTACAGAAGCACGATGGCGTGGTGGTGGTGAAGAATCCAATGGTCAGGGCTTCACCAAGCCGGAGACAATGGAATGGAGCAGCGGGTGGAGAGGAAATGAGGTGGGCAAGTGTGTGAGAGAGGGAGCTCATGCCCTCTATTTATAGGAGAGGGGGGAGGCAGCCCAAGGGGGTGCGGCCAGCCCATGGGTGTGCCCCCACCTCTTCCCTCATCATGTGAGTGGACACTCCACTCACATCCACTCATTTTCCCTAAAAACTCTACTTAGAAAATCCAAGAGTTTTTCTTTAATAAATAAATAAAACATTTTTATTTCTTTATTTCAGCATTTGTTAATTCTATTAACAAACTTTTGCATATAGCACCTCGAATCATTTGTTAATTCTATTAACAACCATTCGATGAAAAACCCCTTGAACTATTTCAATTTTCCCGGAAACAATTTCGATGTTGCTCACAACATTCTTCGTTATTCTATATCCTCTCAAATGCGTCATCGAACCTTAAGTGTGTCACCCTACGGTTTGCAAATAAGATAGACATGATCGAGACTCCTCTCCGATCAATAATCAACAGCGGGATCTGGAGATCCGTGATGACTCCTATATATTCAACGATGACTCTTGTGATCGTGTGAGACATCAACATCGTGAACTATTCCCTTTGTCTCGCGATATTTTACTTGTCCGAGGTTTGATCATTGGTATCAACCATACCTTGTTCAATCTCGTTACCAACAAGTACTCTTTTCTCGTTTCCGTGATATGACATCCTTGTGACCTAGTCACGTGCTTGCAAGTGGTGTCGATATAAGAATATAAACTAAATGACTTGATCGTATTGTTATCTTGATATTGGGTATGTGTTCATCACATCATTCTTCTAATGACATGACCTCGTTATTAACAACATCCAATGTTCATGATCAGGAAACCTTGATCATCTATTAATCAACGAGCTAGTTAAAAGAGAGGCTTTACTAGGAATCATTGTTTGTTTATTAAACACACATGTATCAACGTTTCCGGTTAATACAATTCTAGCATGAGAAATAAACATTTATCATAAACAAGGAATAAGATAATAACCACTTTATTATTGCCTCTCGGGCATATTCCTTTTAGTCTACCACTTGCACTAGAGCCAATAATCTAGTCTGTAAGCACTGAACACATATGGCGTTCCGGTGTTATTATCATGCTTTGGATATGGAAAACATCATCAAAAAGATCTGAACTGTTCAGGTCCTATTGTATTTTCATGATCTTTGCGTCTACACACATCACTCATTCTCTAATGAGATGACTTTGTATATATTTGGTCAATCGGTGAAACCTTAATTCCTCAGCTTAAACCAATGTTACTAACATTGTGAAAATGTAGCTTCATAGTGCCAGCATTCTTGGAAATTCACCAAGTTCAATAAAGAACTCCTTGACACAAAATATTCTTATTATTTTGTTGTCAACACATAGATATACTTAGACTTTGTTGTAGTATCCGTCACAATACTTTAATTTTGAAACACTTTCAAATCCAGCATGGAACTTTCTTCCAGCCTATTGTGCTACCCTTCATCACATATTTTAATTGTGATAAAATTATTTGAATATATGACAAGACTATTAGTGTAACATATTACAACAAATAGTTTGTCATTACTATATAAGAAAACACATCCTTAGCATTTCTAAAATGACACAAGGATCTCTTCCACTGCTGTCTAATCATCATATGAATTATCCTACTATAACATTTTATAGTATAGGAATCATCTAGTTGTGTACATAGCATGGAAACATGACTTAGAAATCTCAATTCCAATGATGCTCATCATGTGTAAAAACACTTGAATATTGCTCAATTATTTTCCATGTGACAAGAACTCCTTCTTGTCATTTCGATATTGACTTACTTCAATATTTCATCTATGTAATTTGGCTTCAATCATATCAGGCGCTTCAATCCATCTTTTATAGATTGCGATGCCCAATATCTTCTAAGCCTTTCATCAATATAAAAATCTTAACCGTGTTAATTTAAAATACATATTTTCCAATCAACCATATGTCATATACGTAAAGTATTGGAAATATGTCATAGCGCTCCCACTTAATTTCTTGTAACTCTACAAGCATCTTTATCATTCATGATGGAATCAAACTCTTTTGATAACTTCATTAAGGTAAAGATTTCAACTTCGTTATGCTCACTTCAACCATTGAAGTGTGCATACCTTTCTAGCAAGCTTTTAAATTTTACAAAACTCTCAGACTGTGTCAAGTACACATCCTCGATCAAACTTCCTCGAGAGGAGAGTTGGTTTTGTTATTCAACTACCATATCATAATATGTAAATTTTGCTAGAACTATCCGCAAAGACTAAAGCATCACTACGGAAGATCAAAATCTTGTAGTAGTCAACTCTTTGAACTTCGTCGAAAACAACTTTTCGATAAGTACAACTTTCAAAGGATGTAAAAATCCATGTCTTTGTCGCTATATAGACCCTTTTGCTATCGTTAGGCATCATGCCTATCGAAAGGACTACCAAGTCACATACTATATACTCATACAAGGATACTATGGCGGATTTAATGACTCATAGTCAATTTTACAAAGTCAGTGCCCATCATTTTCTTCCTTTATAAGGTCCAGGTCCTTTTGTTTTCAAAACAACACTTTACTCTTAAACCATAAGTTGGTCTAAGTACATAGTTTTAGGACTTTTGTGGTTCAGTTCGCAAACTCGTTCGAAGTATCTACAACATTTGTAGTGTCTTCTACTTAGTCAAAATAGGAAACCCCGGAACAACTTCCAGTGTTGCGCTACTCTTGACATGATAACAAAGATTCTCTAACTCGTTGAGTTTGTACTGTCCTCCCACTCACTTGTTTCGCAAGAACTACTTTCTCGAGAAGTCAACCCTTTCTGACTAACAACATTTGTCTTTGGTCGGTGATAGGAGAAATACCCAATGTATTCTTTAGGATAACCTTATAAACATATATTTATCCCATTTTGGTTGTAAACATTTTACACATGCTATGCATACCAAAACTTAAGAAAAGGACAATTCGGGTCATTACCCAAACCATATCTTATATGTTGTCAATTTAAACGGATCATGATGGTGCCCTTTTCAGTGGAAAAGCGGTTGTCACTAATGTATAAACTACAAAATCATAATGGCATTTTTATTAATCTTACCATGTCCAACAAGGTTTGATTTTGTCTCTTGAATACTCAAAACTAATGTGGGGTAATTCGAGTAATATAAGTTGTAGAACAATTCTGCAACTTCTCAGATGTTTTGCTAAACTTGTAACTCAAACTTTATCCTTTATGACCCAATCATAAAATACTTGATTATCTTGTTACAATGATTTTTACTTCATATTAACAACCATTTGAACCAATTCAAAATGTCAAACTCTGTTCTCTTTAAATAGATATTGTCACATCCCTGTTTTTAAGCACTTGTATAATAGTATTTTAGCAAGCCTCTTAAGACTTTTGTAATGGAATTAAGTGGACAACATGTTTGTGTAATGGTGTGTTTCTTTACACTCACTTGAGGAGTTTTTCTCCTAAGAAACACATTGCTTTATATTTGTTTGCCTATGTTTTCCACTAAGGTTCTTAAGAGATTTTTTTTCAAGACTTGAAGTAACACTTTGTTTAAGCTTAAAAAAGTGTTATTGTTGGTTTGGAATCAACTTGAACTTGAGATAAAATTATTTGGAAAAGATTCCATTAGATTTTCCAATATAATTTTTGCCCTGAAAAACAGCCAAGTAGCTGTTTTCAACCCTTGTTTTCCATCACAAGGATTATCCAATTAGGGATTTTCTTTGATCAAAACTACTCTCTGATATGAGTACAACAAAACTACACTCTTGGAAAAACCTACAAAGAAAATTAGCACTCAATGCCATGATGGTTTTTGAGCCATCTTGTTAAGGCAGAAAATTGAGCATTTTAAAAACAGAGAATGTACCTACTTTGCCATTTTTTTCAGAGCCATAAACCCATTTTTTTTAAATCAAATGGTTGGATCTGAAACTTGGATAGTTGTTCTTTGTTGAGCATTTTAAACCACTCATTTTAGAGCTGGTTTGCTTGGTGAAAACAAGCCCAACTTTTGCTATCTCTGTCTGCTTTTCCAGCACTTAGAAAAATTCAGAAAACACTGCCTAACTGAATGTTTCTGACAGAACAGTGAATACACTTTTGGACTTGATGATTTTAGCTTTTGTGCACTGATCCAAGCCAGGCCACCTTGCCAATTCGAAAACCATGTTAGTAACCTTCCAGAAGGTGGCATTGGATCCCCTTTGGGCTGGCTAGGGAGAGAGAAATATGAGGTGGCATTTGACTTATGAGTGAGGTCACAAATAGTGGTTGAAATAGTGTAAAATTTTGCTTTTGCCCATCACTTGGCCCTTGCTGTGGCTTTGCTCACACTTGTGTACTGGCTTGACCCCTAGACACCAATAGGAACCATTGCCAGCCGTGGAGAACCCCCAAGGGGCAAGGGCATGCCCATGCCAATGGTACCCGAGCCCTCCACCTTGGCCTCGTGCCTACAAAGCCCTAGTGGCCAAACCCTCTCGCCAGCACACTCCCCACGCCTCACTGACCCACCCCATCGAGCTCTCGCTTGCTCACTCGCTCTCTGCGAGCGAGGCAGGCCGTGGCCATTCTCAGGCCGAGCAGATCGAGCTCGAGGTGCCAGCCGCGAGCACTGCCTCTCCCACCCTCTTTCTTCCTCCTTTGCAACCCCCTGGAGCTAGCCTACCTCCCTGACATCATTTGACCCTCCCTCGTTTGCAGGTTCGTCGCCGTCGTCCTCGGAACCGCCGCGGGACGCCGTCGAGCCGCCGCCGTGCACACGCTTCGACATCGCCCATAACCGCGCCACGGCAACGCCCAGGCCACCCTCCTTCGACCCTGCACCACCCCACTCCAACGCGCGAGCCCTAGGTGAGCTACCGCGAGGAGATCGCTAGGTGTTCGTCCGGGTTCCGGAGAGAGAGAGAAGAGGGAGGCACGGGGAGGAAGAAGGCACAGGGACCGTCGATCTGCGAATCGACGGCCCCCTTTGAACGCATCGCTTCGCGCGCGCGCGCGCGCAGGCGGGCTGTGCTGCGTGCTAGCTGGGCCGTGCGCAGCAGATCGGGCCCGTTTGGGCATGTTCCTGTTAAAAATAAAAATAACAATATTCTGGCAGATTTAAATAGGTGTTAGCTTTAGGCCTAGAAAAGGTAGCATATAAATTTATTTTACCTTGCTAATTTTTGTGCTACTAGATATACAAAATTACAACCATATCCCACTGGAAGAAACTTGTTTTGAGTTTTTATGATTTTTCTATAAATCATATGCCAGACAGTACCCTAAAAATTGAAATGAATAGAACTTCAAAAATACAAAACATTTTTGAGCAAACTCAACTGTTTTGGAAATCCCTTTCAAATACCTACCAGTAGAATTTTAGTTTGCATCAAGGTGAGTTACCATTTGGAAATGCCATCCATTTTGGTAAAACATCAGTGGGCTATTCCATGATTTTTAGAGGGAGTTTGGGATATTATTTTTGAGTGAGGCAAGTTGGAGAGGCTTTGTAGTGTTAAGGACTATCACATCCTAGAAGGATTTACTTTTTGGAGCAACAGAAAATTTTAGAGAGACAGAACAAGTTTTGGTTACTTTCTGTCTAATTTTTAATTCTAGATCTTGCTTTGTATGTTAATTTTGTGAGTTGCAAATGATGTGTTCTTGCTTGTTATGTTGTTTTCCATTGTGGTTATGATGTATACAAGTTATATGAGCATGTTAGAATAAATGGTTTGAATGGTAGCATTTTAGAACTAGTTTTCCATGCATAGGTCTTGCTAATAGCTAGATTTTTATGTATGTTTTGAGTAGATCTTTAAATGAATTTTTAGGCTAGTTGCTAGATTGATTTCCATGGAACCAGTACCATTTAGGTACTGTTATTTTGGTCATAGCAACTCTGGATGCTTGGTGCTTGTGTTTGAAAAAGGTTTAAAATAGAAATGCTTAAGGACTAGATTTCACACTAGAATATTCATGTATGTTTTTGTGTCTTGTTTTCCACTAGGGAAAAATATGACTTTTTGGTATTGAAACCAGAGGATGAAAAGTACTTGTGGCAGTATTTCCTTAGGATTTTCACCTCTGATAGATTTCCTCTTAAGTAGCACAAAAGCATGAGTAGCACTTGGATGACTAGGAATTAATCTCCTCACATGTGTAGCATTTTAAGCATAGTTTTTCCTTGTTTCCTAGCTATGTTTTTATGTTATTTTTGTGAGATCCAGTAGCATTTATGGTACTGGTTAGAGGGGTATTTTGCCTCTGAAAGCTTGCACACTTGTGCATAACATTAGCTAGTGTAGTCTAAACTAGTCTAGTAGTTTTCCTAAATTTTCTACTAGTAATGAGTAGGAGTTTTTGGGTGCTTGCTTGTTTGTTTGAGCACTTTCATAAAAGTGACCAGAGGCTTATTAACCTCTTGGTGAGCATATTTGCTAGTGGAACACCCACTGGTATGTTGCCTCATGGTGGAAAAATAGGTTTGACTAGTTGTCATGAGCTTATTTCACCACTTGGGTATTTTAGCAAATTATAGGTGCTAGCCATAGAAATTGTTGTGGAGATTGTTAGACATCAAAATGTGTTTTATATGACACCCTACTGTATAGAAAACTTGTGCTTTACCCCACTGGTCCATGGTGTTCTTAACTAAGAATCATGGTTTTGGCCACATCTAAACACTAGGAAAAAGCAGACTTTTCAACTATAGTTTTTATGTCAATTTTTTTCTTAAGGGAAAAATTGAGAACTTTGTGTGATACTTCTTGATTGCTTGCTGTATGTATTACTTGTAGCATTGATTGTCTTGTTTGGTTCTGAAAGTGTGTCTTTATTTCTTTTTACGACGTTAGAAAACGAGGAGGAAGGAATTGCTGAGGAAGGGTATTGCAACTCCTGTTACTTTCAGGACCAGGACCATCACTTGTACCAAGGCAAGCCATCCTAATGCTTGCTGTATCACTACTTATCATTATCTATCATGCATGCTTTTCACTTCTGAAGTTTTTACAAAACTATACCTTCAAAACTATTTTTGTGTGAATCCTACTACTATTATTAATATTACTAGTATCAGGACTCATAATAATAGTCAACTTGGTATTACCAAGCCCTTAGCCACTAAATGGTATATAAATACCATACACCTACTTAAAACTTGAGTTCTTAAATGAACTAAATAAAATGTGTTTTTGTAAACAAATGCCTTATGGAAGGAAAAACCCCGGAGGAAGGGTGAGACCCTGTCTGCCGGAAGGATTGTTATGATGGGAAATTTTATGAGAAATGTTTACAAAAGACATATAACCTAGTCTTCGCTGGACAACCATTATCGTACTGCCACTTTACCCCAATATGGGTAGGGGCTTGATTAAAAACTTGTTAGGGTTAGTATATGTGCTATCTCAAAGGCTATAGGGGATTGGATCCTCCGAACCGAAATGTCGCTAGGAGTGAGTATACGGGACATCTAAAGTGTGGGATTAATTTTCCCTCCGGATGCAGCAGTTGGGTCTCCTGATTGAGCGGTGTGTGACATGGCTTGCCAGGGAGGGAAACCCCAATTGAAGAGATAGTCATGTACTAGCTTGTACAGAGTGGATAGTCAAGACCAGTTATCTGATGTTCTCATAGGTTGGGAACAGTCCATGGTTGTTTCATGGCAGACTCTGGATCTGGTGGAAATGTGTACACCTCTGCAGAGTAAAACTATTTCGAGATAGCCGCGTCCTCGGATATGGACGGTTGAATGGCCATGTAGCTAGTATTGTGTCAACTTTTCAAAAGAGGTTTTGAAGGAAGGCTTTTGTACCTGAGAGGTACTATGGAGGAATGACTTGGTATCTGTGAGATACCGATGAGAACGAAACTATCACTAAAAAGTTTCTGAAAAGAAAAACTTTCTTTTCCAAAAGAATTATAAAACCTCCAAGATATGTGATATCTACGAGAGCAAAACTACCTTACTTTAAATGATTTTGTTTACAAAGAGGTAAACTTGAAGAATCAACCATGGCAAATCTTTAATCTGTCATGGGTAGCTGAACCTTATGTATGGCCTACCCACTCCACCAAATAAGCATGTATGCATTGTTGTAAGCTATTAAAGGATGTCTTGTTGAGTACATTCAAATGTACTCATTTGGTTTCGCCCCTGGTATCTACTTATCAGACTACGAGGAGCCACCTCAGGAGGAGTACTATGAGGAGGAGTTCTACGCTGATGGCCCTGCGAGTTAGGATCGTCTCCCAGTCAGCAGCCTGTAGGATGAGGCGTGACTCGGGTTCTACTACGCTATGCTTATCGTCTTCCGCTGTGTTTGCTTTGAATGTCTGTCCTGCGTGACAGTTATCAAGAACTTGGTCATGTGACCATTTATGTAAGACTTTATATTCGTGTAATGGATGATGTATTCTGTATGCCAACTACGTATGTTGTTCACGACTGGTTCTTCTGGGATCGTGAATGAATGCATATGAGGGGTTCTGGACCTACCGGTCTGGGGCCTCTACAAAGTTGGTATCAGAGCCATCCTGACTCTAGGAGACCTTAGTTAGCATGGACGTTAGTGTATACTCCGATAATCTAAGTTACCAATACAAAAAAATTGGATATATGACTAAGTATAAAACTATTCCCTATATCCCACCACCTCTCTGGGTTAGACTCTACTTGCATTAAGGTTATTTCTTGCATGAACCTAAAACTTTGCACACTTGTATCTAACTTAAACTATACTTAAAATTTTGTGTAGATGGACGTGGACATCACCGTGGCTTTTCAGTTGGGACGTCCACGTGGCGAGTCTTTCCTTTTCGAGGAGAGGCTAGTATCTATGGCTACTGTGTTGGGACGGCCACTTCCGGAGCTGCGAGGAGGACTAGTTGTCGGGGCACCTCTGGAGGGAGACTGGTACGCGGAGGTCACTATCCGCGCACCTATGGCTAGCCCGACAGTGGAGGCCTACGTGTACCGTGCTGTTGATCGTTCTTGGAACGAGGCTGCGGTACGCGTGATACAGGAGTCAGTAGCACGTCTGGCGCACATCGGGGAGTATATGTTCATCGGTTCCCGGTTCGAGCTGATTGGGAGACGTGATGAGGATGGCATACCACTTCCTGTTGAGCCAGACTTTACCACTGTTGGTCCACACTTGGACGAGATGGAGATTCTGTTACACCGCACTCAGACCAGGCTAGACGACCAGCGTCTTGACACCCAGCACGGCATATTGGTGCACCACACACTGATAGCCGAGACTGACGAGCTGAGGGCTGAGCTTCACGACAGCCAGGAGGAGAGTGGAGCTCTGGCTCAGCAGTTGTCCCAGCTGAGGGAGCAGTTGGAGGCTACTACCGCGAGGCACCGTGCCTTACGGAGGCAGCTGAGGGCCACCCGCCTTGGCCGTGCACGCCTCACCACTAGACTGACGGCCCTGGAGGGGGCTAACGCCGTTCTGCGCGGCAGGCTTCAGATAGCTCGTGACGACATAGCCACGAGAGACGCTGCCGTAGAGGAGCTGGAGGAGGAGGCCGCAGAGCTCCACAGGGAGATTGAGGATCTTCTGCCTATTGAGGATGTTCCCTCCGACTTAGAGGGGATGGATATGAGCGAGGCTAGCGAGCAGGATGATGATGACCTACTTGACGAGGAGGAGGAGGACCCTGAGGAGCGTATCTTCGACGTTGGGGACAGCGACGACTCTGTGTAGTCGCTGCCTTCTCATCCTTAGCACCCGGTGCTGGTCTAGATACTAGTTAGGTATGCTAGATCGTTTTGATAGATAGTTTGCTAGTAGTAGCCTTGCGATGACCCCACCAATCGCACCCCCTGTAGCTCGATGAAGCCTTCCTTGTATGATATGGCTTGTGATGTGTGTGTGTAATGTAAGGAACTCTGTTTAATTATGGTGATGAATGAAATGTTTGGCTTGGTTTTCTGTTGATTGTCACTACTTTCCGTTCATTTCATTCAAGTTTGCGACTGCCCCGCTCTTGTTTTTGAAACTTATCGCTAGTATTCCTTTTGTTTAAATATTAAGGTACTGGGTTTTCAAAAACAAGATTTTACTTCTTAGACTTACACATGTTTCACTTCAGCATGGCACCCCGTCGCGAACCCCCACCGCCACCACCACCCACAGTGGAGGCGCTGTTGGCCCTGCTGATGGAAGATCGCCAGGCCAGCCGAGATGAGAGTGCAGCTACCATTACCGCTCTGCAACAGCTAGCTGCTGCCGCCAACAATAATGGCAATGGCAATGGAAATGGTGCTCGCTCGAGACTGAGAGACTTTCAGCACACCAACCCCCCAGTTTTCACCAGGATTGTGGAGCCTCTCGATGCTGACGACTGGCTCCGCACCATTGCAAACAAACTGGAAGTTGCTTCGGTTGATGAGAATGACAACGTCCTGTTGGCCTCCCATTTTCTCGCTGGTCCTGCCAGGACCTGGTGGGAAACTACACGTGAGACTGTTGCTGCTGGTCACGTGTTCACCTGGGAGGAATTCTCTGCAAGGTTCCGCAAGTATCACATTCCCCAGGGAATGATGGCACTTATGCGGGAGAAGTTTCTGAATCTGAAACAGGGAAGCATGCCGGTGTCTGAATACTGGGAGAATTTCACTACTCTGTCCCGGTATGCACAGGATGATATTAATACTGATGCTAAGAAGAAGGAGAGGTTCTTAAATGGGCTGGATGATGAGCTCCAGTGCTCTCTAGTAGTGGTTCCATTCCAGGACATGGAGACCCTTGCTAATGCCGCTATGGTGCTGGAGCACAAGCGGAAATCTGCTGATGATAACCGCAAGAGGAAGATGACTGCTCATGGAGGACCTAGTGCTCAGAGGACTCGCAACACTCCGTATGCGAGGCCACCAACCCACAAGGCGCCTGCTTATGCACCCCGCCCCAACCACAACTATGCACCAAGGCCCAACAACTACAATCACCCTGCACCGTATGCACCAAGGTACGGAGGAAACAGCTATGGTGGTAACCATGGTAATCACTCTGGGAATAATCATGGAAACCTCTATGGAGGTAACAATGGAGGAAATGGGAGCCACACCAACAATGCTCCCAAACCTAACCCAAGCTCAAAGCCTTCTGGAGGTTGCTTTGCCTGTGGAAAGGAGGGTCACTTCGCTCGCGAGTGCCCCAACAAAGCTACTGCTCCAGTCCAGCCTGCTGCAACCAAGATGAACCATGGTCCTTCCACTGGGAGACAGAATAGGATGAAGGGACACCTGAACCATATCAATGATGCAGAAGCTCAGGAGGCACCAGACATGGTGATGGGTATGTTTCCTGTCAACTCGGTACCAGCCGCAGTACTGTTTGATTCTGGTGCATCACATTCCTTTGTCACTAAACCGTTTGCTGAGAAAAGTGGTATGAAGCATTCCCGTATGCACAACCCTATGTTAGTACAAATACCTGGGGATAGTACTAAAGCCAACCTAATTTGCAATGAGGTACCAGTAGAAATTCAAGGGAAAACTTTTCATGCTGATCTTATAGTGCTGGGATCCAAAGGGATAGAAGTGGTACTCGGTATGAACTGGATGGCCAAGTATAAGGGAGTTATCGATTGCACTAAGAAATCTATTGAAATGATCTCTGAGGATGGGGAAAAGGTTGCGTACACTGCAACTCGACCCTCGTCACAAGTTCACTGCCACACTGGTATAGCCCACCCTGCCCTTGAGGAAGTCCCGGTAGTTTGCGAATACCCGGATGTCTTTCCTGAAGAATTACCCGGTATGCCCCCTGATCGGGATATCGAGTTTGTGATCGAGTTAGTGCCCGGAACTGGACCTATAGCACAGAAGCCGTATCGGATGAACCCGAAGGAATTAGATGAGTTGAAGACTCAGCTGGAGGACATGTTAAGGAAAGGATTGATTCGCCCTAGTGCATCGCCCTGGGGATCACCGATCATTTTTGTGGGAAAACGGGACGGTACCACTCGTTTATGTGTGGACTACCGCAAGTTAAATGATGTTACCATCAAGAACAAATACCCGTTGCCCAAAATTGAAGACTTGTTTGACCAGTTGAATGGGGCTGTAATCTTCTCCAAGATTGACCTTCGGACTGGTTATCATCAATTGAAAGTCCGTGATACTGATATCCCAAAGACTGCTTTCACCACTCGTTACGGGCTGTATGAATACACCGTAATGTCCTTTGGTCTAACCAATGCCCCTGCCTATTTCATGAATCTCATGAATAAGGTATTCATGGATTTTCTAGACAAGTTTGTCGTGGTGTTTATTGACGACATTCTTATATATTCGAGGAGTGAGGAAGAACACGAAGAACATCTGAGGCTTGTGCTCGGAACACTTCGTGAGCATCAATTGTATGCTAAGTTTAGTAAATGTCAATTCTGGTTGACGGAAGTCGGATTTCTTGGACATGTAGTATCTGCGGGAGGAATATCTGTTGACCCTGCTCTAGTTCAGTCTGTGGAGAAGCGTGCTGCTCCGACCAACCAGACTGAAGTCAGATCCTTTCTGGGTTTGGCAGGATATTACCGCAAGTTTGTTCAGGGATTCTCGAGTATAGCCAGACCCCTCACCCAGTTGCTCAAGAAGGATAGCAAGTTCCTATGGACGGACAAGTGTGAAGAAAGTTTCAATGAGTTGAAGCACCGACTAGTGTCTGCCCCAATCCTTATCATGCCAGATGTCACCAAGAATTTCGACGTATATTGTGACGCTTCTAAGCTTGGTCTTGGAAGCGTGCTTATGCAAGAAGGGAAGGTGATATCTTTCATATCCCGCCAGTTAAGGCCCCACGAGTTGAATTATCCCACTCATGACTTAGAGCTTGCTGCCGTTGTTCATGCTCTCAAGACATGGAGGCACTTTCTTATGGGAAGAAGAGTGGAAATTTACACGGATCATAAGAGTTTAAAGTATATCTTTACTCAACGTGAGCTCAACATGAGGCAGCGCCGCTGGATTGAGCTCATTAAAGATTATGATCTGAGTATTCATTATCACCCGGGAAAGGCAAATGTGGTTGCAGACGCTCTTAGTCGAGAGCCGGCCTCTCTAAATGCTATGATTCTAGTAAGGCAACCCGAGTTGTGGAAAGAGCTGGACCAGCTTGGCATTGAAGTGGTCAGCTATGGCATGTTAGACGCCATAGAGCTTAAACCGACCCTGGTTGACCAAATCAAAGAAGCGCAGAAAGGCCAGAAAAGTATTGATGGGATTAAGGCCCGCATGGAGAAGGAAAAGGTTGCTGGGTTTACCATCGATGCTGATGGGGGATTATGGTATGAAGGCCGTATTTGTGTTCCCTCTGAATCTGATCTTAAGCAGACCATCATGGTCGAAGCTCATGAGACCATGTATTCTATCCATCCTGGAGGAACAAAGATGTATCAAGACCTGAAAGAGAGATTCTGGTGGCATGGAATGAAGCGAGAGATTTCTTCATTTGTAGCCAAGTGCCATGTCTGCCAGCAAGTTAAAGCCGGGCACCAGCGTCCCGCTGGATTGCTCCAACCATTGCAAGTGCCTGTTTGGAAATGGGATGAAGTGGGAATGGACTTCATCACTGGACTTCCTAGGTCCAGCCGAGGAAATGATTCTATATGGGTTGTCGTGGACAGGCTCACAAAAGTTGCTCACTTTATTCCTGTCCGGACAACCTATCGTGGAGATCAGCTTGCGGATCTTTACATTTCTCGGATTGTCAGCCTACACGGAGTCCCAAGCAGGATTGTATCTGATCGAGGTACACAGTTCACATCTAGATTTTGGAAGAAGTTGCACGAGAGTTTGGGAACCAAACTAGCTTTTAGCACAGCATATCACCCGCAGACTGATGGACAAACAGAGCGTGTGAACCAAATTCTGGAGGACATGCTCCGTGCTTGTGTGTTGTCCTATGGAATTAAATGGGAAGACTGTCTGCCCTTCGCAGAGTTTTCTTACAACAACAGTTATCAGTCTAGCTTGCAAATGGCCCCTTTTGAAGCTCTGTATGGACGTAAATGCCGTACACCTTTAAATTGGACTGAGACTGGAGACAGTCAGGTTTTTGGTGTGGACACTTTGAAAGCTGCAGAGGAGCAAGTCCAACTTATTCGGGAACGTTTAAAGACAGCTCAATCTCGTCAGAAGAGTTATGCTGATACGAAGCGTCGTGATGTCTCTTTCAGCATTGGAGATTTCGTGTACCTTCGTGTTACGCCACTCAAAGGGATGCAGCGTTTCCATGTCAAAGGAAAGCTGGCCCCCAGGTATATTGGCCCTTTTAAGATCTTGGCACGTCGTGGCGAAGTTTCTTATCAGTTAGAATTACCTGAGGAGCTATCTGCTTTCCACAATGTTTTCCATGTGTCATTGCTCCGGAAATGTCTGCAAGTACCGGAGAAAGATCTCTCGTATCAAGACGTGGATTTCAGGACCATTGACATAAATGATGATTTGACTTATCGTGATAGACCCCTGCGGGTTCTCGAGGAAATTGTGCGTGCTACCAGGAGGCGTGCTATAAAATTCCTTAAGATTCAGTGGACCAATCACTCTGAGGAAGAAGCTACCTGGGAGCGTGAGGATGATATCAGGAAGGAGTTCCCTGATTTTCTTAAAGCCTAGACCCGCGAATCTCGGGACGAGATTCTTTTAAGGGGGGGAGATTTGTCACATCCCTGTTTTTAAGCACTTGTATAATAGTATTTTAGCAAGCCTCTTAAGACTTTTGTAATGGAATTAAGTGGACAACATGTTTGTGTAATGGTGTGTTTCTTTACACTCACTTGAGGAGTTTTTCTCCTAAGAAACACATTGCTTTATATTTGTTTGCCTATGTTTTCCACTAAGGTTCTTAAGAGATTTTTTTTTCAAGACTTGAAGTAACACTTTGTTTAAGCTTAAAAAAGTGTTATTGTTGGTTTGGAATCAACTTGAACTTGAGATAAAATTATTTGGAAAAGATTCCATTAGATTTTCCAATATAATTTTTGCCCTGAAAAACAGCCAAGTAGCTGTTTTCAACCCTTGTTTTCCATCACAAGGATTATCCAATTAGGGATTTTCTTTGATCAAAACTACTCTCTGATATGAGTACAACAAAACTACACTCTTGGAAAAACCTACAAAGAAAATTAGCACTCAATGCCATGATGGTTTTTGAGCCATCTTGTTAAGGCAGAAAATTGAGCATTTTAAAAACAGAGAATGTACCTACTTTGCCATTTTTTTTCAGAGCCATAAACCCATTTTTTTTAAATCAAATGGTTGGATCTGAAACTTGGATAGTTGTTCTTTGTTGAGCATTTTAAACCACTCATTTTAGAGCTGGTTTGCTTGGTGAAAACAAGCCCAACTTTTGCTATCTCTGTCTGCTTTTCCAGCACTTAGAAAAATTCAGAAAACACTGCCTAACTGAATTTTTCTGACAGAACAGTGAATACACTTTTGGACTTGATGATTTTAGCTTTTGTGCACTGATCCAAGCCAGGCCACCTTGCCAATTCGAAAACCATGTTAGTAACCTTCCAGAAGGTGGCATTGGATCCCCTTTGGGCTGGCTAGGGAGAGAGAAATATGAGGTGGCATTTGACTTATGAGTGAGGTCACAAATAGTGGTTGAAATAGTGTAAAATTTTGCTTTTGCCCATCACTTGGCCCTTGCTGTGGCTTTGCTCACACTTGTGTACTGGCTTGACCCCTAGACACCAATAGGAACCATTGCCAGCCGTGGAGAACCCCCAAGGGGCAAGGGCATGCCCATGCCAATGGTACCCGAGCCCTCCACCTTGGCCTCGTGCCTACAAAGCCCTAGTGGCCAAACCCTCTCGCCAGCACACTCCCCACGCCTCACTGACCCACCCCATCGAGCTCTCGCTTGCTCACTCGCTCTCTGCGAGCGAGGCAGGCCGTGGCCATTCTCAGGCCGAGCAGATCGAGCTCGAGGTGCCAGCCGCGAGCACTGCCTCTCCCACCCTCTTTCTTCCTCCTTTGCAACCCCCTGGAGCTAGCCTACCTCCCTGACATCATTTGACCCTCCCTCGTTTGCAGGTTCGTCGCCGTCGTCCTCGGAACCGCCGCGGGACGCCGTCGAGCCGCCGCCGTGCACACGCTTCGACATCGCCCATAACCGCGCCACGGCAACGCCCAGGCCACCCTCCTTCGACCCTGCACCACCCCACTCCAACGCGCGAGCCCTAGGTGAGCTACCGCGAGGAGATCGCTAGGTGTTCGTCCGGGTTCCGGAGAGAGAGAGAGAAGAGGGAGGCACGGGGAGGAAGAAGGCACAGGGACCGTCGATCTGCGAATCGACGGCCCCCTTTGAACGCATCGCTTCGCGCGCGCGCGCGCGCAGGCGGGCTGTGCTGCGTGCTAGCTGGGCCGTGCGCAGCAGATCGGGCCCGTTTGGGCATGTTCCTGTTAAAAATAAAAATAACAATATTCTGGCAGATTTAAATAGGTGTTAGCTTTAGGCCTAGAAAAGGTAGCATATAAATTTATTTTACCTTGCTAATTTTTGTGCTACTAGATATACAAAATTACAACCATATCCCACTGGCAGAAACTTGTTTTGAGTTTTTATGATTTTTCTATAAATCATATGCCAGACAGTACCCTAAAAATTGAAATGAATAGAACTTCAAAAATACAAAACATTTTTGAGTAAACTCAACTGTTTTGGAAAGCCCTTTCAAATACCTACCAGTAGAATTTTAGTTTGCATCAAGGTGAGTTACCATTTGGAAATGCCATCCATTTTGGTAAAACATCAGTGGGCTATTCCATGATTTTTAGAGGGAGTTTGGGATATTATTTTTGAGTGAGGCAAGTTGGAGAGGCTTTGTAGTGTTAAGGACTATCACATCCTAGAAGGATTTACTTTTTGGAGCAACAGAAAATTTTAGAGAGACAGAACAAGTTTTGGTTACTTTCTGTCTAATTTTTAATTCTAGATCTTGCTTTGTATGTTAATTTTGTGAGTTCCAAATGATGTGTTCTTGCTTGTTATGTTGTTTTCCATTGTGGTTATGATGTATACAAGTTATATGAGCATGTTAGAATAAATGGTTTGAATGGTAGCATTTTAGAACTAGTTTTCCATGCATAGGTCTTGCTAATAGCTAGATTTTTATGTATGTTTTGAGTAGATCTTTAAATGAATTTTTAGGCTAGTTGCTAGATTGATTTCCATGGAACCAGTACCATTTAGGTACTGTTATTTTGGTCATAGCAACTCTGGATGCTTGGTGCTTGTGTTTGAAAAAGGTTTAAAATAGAAATGCTTAAGGACTAGATTTCACACTAGAATATTCATGTATGTTTTTGTGTCTTGTTTTCCACTAGGGAAAAATATGACTTTTTGGTATTGAAACCAGAGGATGAAAAGTACTTGTGGCAGTATTTCCTTAGGATTTTCACCTCTGATAGATTTCCTCTTAAGTAGCACAAAAGCATGAGTAGCACTTGGATGACTAGGAATTAATCTCCTCACATGTGTAGCATTTTAAGCATAGTTTTTCCTTGTTTCCTAGCTATGTTTTTATGTTATTTTTGTGAGATCCAGTAGCATTTATGGTACTGGTTAGAGGGGTATTTTGCCTCTGAAAGCTTGCACACTTGTGCATAACATTAGCTAGTGTAGTCTAAACTAGTCTAGTAGTTTTCCTAAATTTTCTACTAGTAATGAGTAGGAGTTTTTGGGTGCTTGCTTGTTTGTTTGAGCACTTTTATAAAAGTGACCAGAGGCTTATTAACCTCTTGGTGAGCATATTTGCTAGTGGAACACCCACTGGTATGTTGCCTCATGGTGGAAAAATAGGTTTGACTAGTTGTCATGAGCTTATTTCACCACTTGGGTATTTTAGCAAATTATAGGTGCTAGCCATAGAAATTGTTGTGGAGATTGTTAGACATCAAAATGTGTTTTATATGACACCCTACTGTATAGAAAACTTGTGCTTTACCCCACTGGTCCATGGTGTTCTTAACTAAGAATCATGGTTTTGGCCACATCTAAACACTAGGAAAAAGCAGACTTTTCAACTATAGTTTTTATGTCAATTTTTTTTTCTTAAGGGAAAAATTGAGAACTTTGTGTGATACTTCTTGATTGCTTGCTGTATGTATTACTTGTAGCATTGATTGTCTTGTTTGGTTCTGAAAGTGTGTCTTTATTTCTTTTTACGACGTTAGAAAACGAGGAGGAAGGAATTGCTGAGGAAGGGTATTGCAACTCCTGTTACTTTCAGGACCAGGACCATCACTTGTACCAAGGCAAGCCATCCTAATGCTTGCTGTATCACTACTTATCATTATCTATCATGCATGCTTTTCACTTCTGAAGTTTTTACAAAACTATACCTTCAAAACTATTTTTGTGTGAATCCTACTACTATTATTAATATTACTAGTATCAGGACTCATAATAATAGTCAACTTGGTATTACCAAGCCCTTAGCCACTAAATGGTATATAAATACCATACACCTACTTAAAACTTGATTTCTTAAATGAACTAAATAAAATGTGTTTTTGTAAACAAATGCCTTATGGAAGGAAAAACCCCGGAGGAAGGGTGAGACCCTGTCTGCCGGAAGGATTGTTATGATGGGAAATTTTATGAGAAATGTTTACAAAAGACACATAACCTAGTCTTCGCTGGACAACCATTATCGTACTGCCACTTTACCCCAATATGGGTAGGGGCTTGATTAAAAACTTGTTAGGGTTAGTATATGTGCTATCTCAAAGGCTATAGGGGATTGGATCCTCCGAACCGAAATGTCGCTAGGAGTGAGTATACGGGACATCTAAAGTGTCGGATTAATTTTCCCTCCGGATGCAGCAGTTGGGTCTCCTGATTGAGCGGTGTGTGACATGGCTTGCCAGGGAGGGAAACCCCAATTGAAGAGATAGTCATGTACTAGCTTGTACAGAGTGGATAGTCAAGACCAGTTATCTGATGTTCTCATAGGTTGGGAACAATCCATGGTTGTTTCATGGCAGACTCTGGATCTGGTGGAAATGTGTACACCTCTGCAGAGTAAAACTATTTCGAGATAGCCGCGTCCTCGGATATGGACGGTTGAATGGCCATGTAGCTAGTATTGTGTCAACTTTTCAAAAGAGGTTTTGAAGGAAGGCTTTTGTACCTGAGAGGTACTATGGAGGAATGACTTGGTATCTGTGAGATACCGATGAGAAAGAAACTATCACTAAAAAGTTTCTGAAAAGAAAAACTTTCTTTTCCAAAAGAATTATAAAACCTCCAAGATATGTGATATCTACGAGAGCAAAACTACCTTACTTTAAATGATTTTGTTTACAAAGAGGTAAACTTGAAGAATCAACCATGGCAAATCTTTAATCTGTCATGGGTAGCTGAACCTTATGTATGGCCTACCCACTCCACCAAATAAGCATGTATGCATTGTTGTAAGCTATTAAAGGATGTCTTGTTGAGTACATTCAAATGTACTCATTTGGTTTCGCCCCTGGTATCTACTTATCAGACTACGAGGAGCCACCTCAGGAGGAGTACTATGAGGAGGAGTTCTACGCTGATGGCCCTGCGAGTTAGGATCGTCTCCCAGTCAGCAGCCTGTAGGATGAGGCGTGACTCGGGTTCTACTACGCTATGCTTATCGTCTTCCGCTGTGTTTGCTTTGAATGTCTGTCCTGCGTGACAGTTATCAAGAACTTGGTCATGTGACCATTTATGTAAGACTTTATATTCGTGTAATGGATGATGTATTCTGTATGCCAACTACGTATGTTGTTCACGACTGGTTCTTCTGGGATCGTGAATGAATGCATATGAGGGGTTCTGGACCTACCGGTCTGGGGCCTCTACAGATATACTCACATATCTACTCAAATCATCTACAGAATTTTATGAAGGAAAAATTAGTCCACCATACATGACTACACATAATGGACTATATATATCAATATGTATAATCTCCATTAAATTAGCCGTCCATTCTAGTTTGGCCTATGAACGGAATTACAGTCATATTTCGGAAGAGGTCTCACAAGTGTCGATTTATTCAAAACAAAATGACTCCGGAAGTCCATCAATATGGAGTTCCATCATGTTTTCCTTTCCGATGTGAACTAAAATGGTGGTGTCACAATTTAAGTGAAACTCTTTTACGTCTTGCAACGTTTAGCGTTTAGTTTTATAGGTGTTTACTTTACCAACATGATTTATATTAACATATCCATCAATTATGGAATATGGTCATAGTTTGAACAATCTCATTTGTTCTCACAAAATACCAGAACAAAATAACAAATTATTAAGTTCTTAAAATAAATCTTGAATGTTTGGTTCGATATGACAATGAACACAATAACACTTTATTTCTGTTCTTTTCATAACCGATTCCACATCTATTACTAGATCCTTTTAGGCCCTTGTATTTCTTGCATTGTGTTGCTTTGTATGACAACTCATACCAACCAATGTGGTATCAAAATACCCCAAAATACATTGTTAACTAGTAATACATCTATAACTTGTATATCAAGCATATACTCCCAAGCTGGACTTTTCCAGTTATCTTCTTTTTCTGCCATATGTTTTTTTTTGTAATTCTATTTTTAATATTCCCTTTCCTTTACAGAAGAATCATTCAACATCAAAAAATGCTAGTCGTACTAGCACATTTTCTTGGCGTGTTAGTCATATACTATCACCCATTGAGTCATACTATAAGTTTGATTGCTCTACTAATATCACCATATTAATAGTATTCTTCTAGATTCCACCCTTAGCAATCTCCAAGTAAGGTAAACCAATTTACCCATACTTTTAATCCATCCCATCATAATTTTTTTATGATTAAGATACTATAGCTCAAAACAAGGAATTTAGAGGATAATTTTTAGCGCCCAACTTCTTGGGATATTCAAACGCCTAGCGTCTTCAATTATTGCATATATTCAAATAATATAAGCATACATTGTCACACTAAATTATACGCAGTCATGTTGCTACAAATAAGTTTCTAGATATCAATATATCTTTCACTTGATTGTTTCTGAAAACAACTCTTTTCAGTTCGTAAATCACCTTGATCAACAAAATATTCTTTTGAAGATAAAATAATATGGAAGCAACAATGACTCTGGATTCTAAGTAGGAATTGGTTGCTCTCTAGATCAATCAATCATTAAGCATATGGAGCTAGGTAGGAAATACCAAAAATCTACAATAGGATTCAATTTTAAATTCACTAATACGGAACCAATCTTAAATGATTTTTACAAGATCATAATAGTTATATTTCAATTAACAATCTAAATGTAATGTAGTTATGTGGATGCCAATGAATACTAAAATTTGTGTGAATTCACTTTGATTGGTTGTTCATGATAAATAAGTTCAAGTTAATTCAAAATTATGTCATGAACTCACACTCAAAAACAACATCCCTCTTAGTCGTCTTTAGTGATTACACAAACCAAATTCACTACACCAAAACCGATCATCACGTGAGATGATGTAGCTTCAAAGGAGAACATCGACATGTTCATCATATCATCCATATGACTCATGCTTTACCTTTCGGTTACGTGTTCCGAGGCCATGTATGTACATGCTAGGCCCGCCAAGTAGAACCGTAGTATTGCGTGTGTTTCAAGGCCATGTCTGTACATTCTAGGCTTGTAAACACCAATTGTATGCGAACGTTGAGTCTATCACACCCGATCATCACGTGGTGTCTCGAAATGACGAACTTTATTAATGGTGCATACTTAAGGAAGAACACATTATTATCTTGATATTAAGTGAGAGGGATCATCTTATAATGCTACCATCGCTATCTAAGTAAAATAAGATGCATAAAGGATTAACATCACATGTAAGGATAACGTGATATGATATGGTCCTTCTTGCACTTGATCTCCATCATGTGCATCATGGTATGATCTCCATCATTCCACCGACGTGGTACCAAGTTCCATTGTACCCCAATCTTGATTGTCCATCAATAATAAGACAACCATATGGATACCTTCCGGTATATCAATAATTTACAAAAGAGATCATCTCATAATCAAATTTGTAACATTGACCATATCACATCACCTGCCCAGCAAAAACTAGTTAGACGCTTCTAATTTATTTTTGCATATTTTACGTGGCTTAGGGCTTTCGAGGATAGAAACGTTCATACCTACGAACTTCAACCACAATGTTGATAAACACATATTTAACAACCCATCGTATATTAGATCTTAACTATAGTAGGAGAAACAGACACCCCCTTAGCCACAAGTGAGACAATTCTCGCGTACATAGTACATGTAAACTTAGTCTGGGGCAGTTTCATCCTACTATGCCACTAAGATCATAAAATACTCAAGGAGGAAATAGCATGATCATCAACGCCCACATACTCATATGTGTTCTACCCGTACAAAACATCTACGCATAGTTCCGGCTCTGATACCACTGAAGGGATCGTTGCAA
Organism: Alopecurus myosuroides; assembly: GCA_028641055.1. Classification (NCBI taxonomy): domain Eukaryota; kingdom Viridiplantae; phylum Streptophyta; class Magnoliopsida; order Poales; family Poaceae; genus Alopecurus; species Alopecurus myosuroides. Next base: position 380,665,325 of record CM054059.1, read on the forward strand.
AGAAAACAAAAAAAATTACACGAGAGACACCCGAAAGGCCAAGATCTAATCTAGGAGACGAAGTGCAACGGGAAAAGAGAGGGTTAAGAAGAACACATACCCTCGAAGACACAAATAGTTACGAGATCAAATCTCGTTGTTGGCGTAGTCGTACTCACACCGATCCCGAGAGCGAGAAGATGTGCACCGCAATCCGGTGGTGCCTCCGTGATCGGTCACACACACGATTGATGACGACCTCCGTTCCCTCGATCCGGCAGGGCGCAGAAGTAGAGGATCCCTTGGAACTCCAGCAGCACGACGGCATGGTGGTGGTGAAGAATCCCACGGTCAGGGCTTCGCCAAGCCGGAGACAATGGAATGGAGCAGCGGGTGGAGAGGAAATGAGGTGGGAAAGTGTGTGTGAGAGAGGGAGCTCATGCCCTCTATTTATAGGAGAGGGGGGAGGCAGCCAAAGGGGTGTGCGGCCAGCCCATGGGTGTGCCCCCACCTCTTCCCTCATCATGTGAGTGGACACCCCACTCACACCCACTCATTTTCCATTAAAACTCCACTTAGAAAATCCAAAAGTTTTTCTTTAATAAATAAATAAAACATTTTTACTTCTTTATTTCAGCATTTGTTAATTCTATTAACAAACTTTTGCATAGAGCACCTCGAATCATTTGTTAATTCTATTAACAACCATTCGACAAAAAACCCCTTGAACTACTTCAATTTTCCCAGAAACAATTTCGATGCTGCTCAAAACATTCTTTGTTATTCCATATCCTCTCAAATGCGTCATCGAACCTTAAGTGTGTCACCCTATGGTTCGCAAATAAGATAGACATGATCGAGACTCCTCTCCGATCAATAATCAACATCGGGATTTGGAGATCCGTGATGACTCCTATATATTCAACGATGACTCTTGTGATCGTGTGAACCATCAACGTCGTGAACTATTCCCTTTGTCTCGCGATATTTTACTTGCCCGAGATTTGATCATTGTTATCAACCATACCTTGTTCAATCTCGTTACCAACAAGTACTCTTTTCTCGTTTTCGTGATATGACATCCTTGTGACCTAGTTACGTTCTTGCAAGTGGTGTCGATGTGATATCACCGAGAGGGCCCAGAGTATATCTCTCCGTCATTTTGGATGGACAAATCCCACTCTTGATCCATGAGCCTCAACTAATACTTTCCGAATACCTAACGGCACCTTTATAGTCACCCTGTTACGGTGTGATGTTTGATGACATCAAAGCACCCTTCCGGTATCAGTGATTGACATGATCTCATGGTCTAAGGAATAAGTTACTTCGTACGCAAGATATAACAATATAAACTAAATGACATGCTCGTATTGTTATCTTGATATTGGGTATGTGTTCATCACATCATTCTTCTAATGACATGACCTTGTTATTAACAACATCTAATGTTCATGATCAGGAAACCTTGATCATCTATTAATCAACGAGCTAGTTAAAAGAGAGGCCTTACTAGGAACCATTGTTTGTTTATTAAACACACATGTATCAAAGTTTTCGGTTAATACAATTCTACCATGAGAAATAAACATTTATCATAAACAAGGAATAAGATAATAACGACATTATTATTGCCTCTCGGGCATATTCCTTTCAGTCTCCCACTTGCACTATAGTCAATACTCTAGTCTGTAAGCACTTAACACATATGGCGTTCCAGTGTTATTAAAATGATTCGCATGTGGTAAACATCATCAAACAGATGTGAACTGTTCAGGTCCTATTGTATTTGCATGCTCTTTGCGTCTACACGCATCACTCATTCTCTAATGAGATGGCTTTGTATATATATGGTCTATCGGTGAAACCTTAATTCCTCAGCTTAAACCAATGTTACTAACATTGTGAAAATGTAGCTTCATAGTGTCAGCATTCTTGGAAATTCACCAATTTCAATGAAGAACTCCTTGACAGATTATACTCTTATTATTTTGTTGTCAACACAACGATATACTTAGCCTTTGTTGTAGAATCCGTCACAATACTTTAATTTTGGAACACTTTCAAATCCAGCATGGAACTTTCTTCCAGCCTATAGTGCTACCCTTCATCACATATTTTAATTGAGATAAAATTATTTGAATATATGACAAGACTATTAGTGTAACATATTACAACAAATTGTTTGTTATTACTATATAAGAAAACACATCCTTAGCATTTCTAAAATGACACAAGGATCTCTCCCACTGTTGTCTAATCATCATATGAATTATCCTGCTGTAACATTTTATAGCACATGACTCATGTGGTTGTGTACATAGCATGGAAAAATGACTTTAGAAATCTCAATTTCAATGATGCTCATCATGTGTCAAAACACTTGAATCTTGCTCAATTATTTTCCATGTGACAAGAACTCCTTCTTGTCATTTCGATATTGACTTAATTCAATATTTCATCTATGTAATTTGGCTTCAATCATATCAGGCGCTTCAATCCATCTTTTATAGATATCGATGCCCAATATCTTCTAAGCCTTTCATCAATACAAAAATCTTAACCTTGTTAATTTAAAATACATATTTTTCCAATCAACCATATGTCATATACATAAAGTATTGGAAATATGTCATAGCGCTCCCACTTAATTTCTTGTAACTCTACAAGCATCTTTATCGTTCATGATGAAATCAAACTCTCTTGATAACTTCATTAAGGTAAAGATTCCAACTTTGTTATGCTCACTTCAACCATTGAAGTGTGCATACCTTTCCAGCAACCTTTTGAATTTTACAAAACTCTCAGACTGTGTCAAGTACACATCCTCAATCAAACTTCCTTGAGAGGAAAGTTGGTTTTGTTATTCAACTGTATATAATAATATGTAACTTTTGCTAGAACTATCCTCAAAGACTAAAGCATCACTACGGAATATCAAAAATTTGTAGTAGTCAACTCTTTCAACTTCGTCGAAAACAACTTTTCGATAAGTACAACATTCAAAGGATGTAAAAATCCATGTCTTTGTCGCTATATAGACCCTTTTGCTATCGTTAGGCATCATGCCTATCGAAAGGACTACCAAGTTGAAAGTGCATTCTCGATATCTCGCTGTTTTGTGTGTTTGTTAACAACATAAAGAAGTTACTAACCGTATGTGCTACTTTGTCAAAGGATTTGGTCTTAAATCAGCACGTATACGGTGTCAAAGAAATGGTGAAGAAAACGAAGATCAACGAACTTTTTCGGGCCAGAAAAAGGTTTTTCAAAGTGCAATCCGGATTATTCCGGATGATTCCGGCATCCGGATTCAGTCCGGATGATTCCGACTGCAACAGGATTTTTTTTGTTGCAATCCGGATTCAGTCCGGATGATTCTGACTGCAACGGGAATTTCTCTGTTGCAATCCGGATTATTCCTGGATCTGGAAAATTCCGGAGCAATCCGGGCTGGTCGCAGTTTGGGAAGAAAAACGGCTAGTTTGAGTGGGGGCTATAAATAGCCCCTCTCTTTCTTCCCCAAGGGTTAGCTCCACCAGCATTGAAGACTCCATTGATTGAGCTCACCCACCAAGCTAGATCTCCCTCCTCCACCACCCAAACTTGTTGAAACTTTGAAGATTAGAGGAGGACCACCGGATCTACATCTTCACCAACCGGATTTCATTTCCCCTCTCATTCACTTGAGAGATCTTTGCCTAGGGTTTCCTCATGTGGAGAACCTAGGCTTCTTGTTACTAGTGGTGATTCAAGAAGAGTTGGGAGCCCCCAATTAAGTTGTGGGTGTGTGCCCCAAGTGTTTGTAAAGGATTCGATCCCCGCCTCAAAGGGGTTCAATAGTGAGAGGTGAACTAGGCCTTTGTGGCGGAAGTTCATCGGAGAATAGGGTGAGGCCTTTGTAGCGTTGAGTAGGCCTTCGTGGCGAGCTCACACCCCTCCAATGAGACGTGCTCCCTTAACAAGGAGGAACTCGGGAATACATCGTGTCTCCGTGTGCTTCCATCGGTTACCTCGTTCCTCACTCTCTACTTACTCGCACTTGTAGCATTTATTGTAGTACTTGTTGTTTTAAGTGTTGTCCTAGTTGCATTAATTGCTTGCCTTGCCATATAGGTAAATTCACCATTAGTTGCTCTATCTAGAGAATTTACCTTTGAGTTAAGCCTAAACCTTGTTAAAAATTAAAATTGGTCGTAGCACCTATTCACCCCCCCTCTAGGTGCCCATACTTTACTTTCAATTGGTATCAGAGCCTCGGCTGTTGTATCGGGCTTAACCGCCTAAGAGTTTTAGTATGGGAGATGATTTGGATACCGTAACGGCCGGTGTCAAGGTGACCATGGATGATCTCAATGCTTTGAGAAATTCATTGACCTCATCCATAGACACCAAATTTGATGAGTTGCGTGAACTAATGGCGCAACTCCTCAAAGCCAAAGGTCCGGAGGTAGTCGAATCCTCTACTCTGGAAATTCCTCCGGAGGGTGCCAAGAAAGGGGTAGATGGTGATCCACATAAAAATTCTTCCGCCGAACAATCCACTAAGAAAGGCGTGGGTGGAGTGGAAGGATATAACTCCGCTGAAGGACGATATTCTCCCGATCCCCCCGTCCCTCATCCTCATATAATCCCTAGGGGAGATCCACCTAAAATTGATGCTTTTTATTTTCGTGAATGGCAACACTACATGGAGACTCACTTGAACTCTTCCTGTATAGATCTTTGGAGGATCACTCGTGACGGATACAAGCCATTTGATCCAAGAATCTCACAAGAAGAGAAGCCGTAGATTGCCAACTCAACTACACGGCCTTGTCCATTCTTCAACAAGCCGTGGGTCCTAACCACATGCCACATCTTGAACAATATTCCACCGCCAAGGAAACATGGGACGCTCTTGTCGTCATGTTTGTGGGCAATGAAAGCATGCAAAGGAATAGATATGATTCCTTGACCAATGAGGTCGAAGGGTTCTATATGCATGATGGAGAGGATCATGTGGACATGTACCGGAGACTCAAGACTCTTGCCACCGCCTTCTCAAATGTTGGCGCCACGTACATTGATGATGCTTGGATCAAGAGGAAGTACATGATTTCCATAATGCCATTTGAGGGAGCGGACATGAAGAGCATTCAAGTGAGACATGATTTCTCCTCCATGACCTCAACTCAAGTGATGCAAGAGATGTGCTCCTACAAAGTGCAAACCAAGAATGCGCTTGACAACCATGCTAGGGCCATTGGAATGCACCAAGGAGCATCCGTTGCTTTGAAGGCCAAGGTGTTGTCAAGAGAGGTTGAGAATGAAGAAGAAGGAGAAGAGGCGTTGCCACCTTTGAAGGAACAAGACTATGATCCTGTTCTAAAGGATCTCATTGCTCTCACCGTGCAAAAGTTTTGGAGCAATACTCCCAAGGGAAAGAGATTTGTTGAGGAGAAGACAAGGTCTCGTTATGGAAATGATGGGGCTCAAAAAGTGACGTCTTGCTTCAATTGTCAATATAAGCATCACTTCATTGCGGAGTTCCCTTATGAGAATAGAGAGCTCCATAGTGGCAAGCTCATTCGCAAGGACAAGTCCAAGGTTGAGTACAAGAAACCTCACTTCAAGAAGAAGCCTTTCAAAAAGAAGTCTCCCACCAAGTTTGTGCTCTTGACTCAAGAGGAGTATGATTCCGGGAGTGATGAAGAAGAAGAAACCACAAGTGAAGTGGCCGCTCTAGCTATTGCTTCTACTCCATCATCTTCATCCCTCTTTGAATCCCCCAATGACTATCTTCCTCAACGTAATGCCAAGTGCTTCATGGCTAAGGCCACGGAGGTATCACCGTCCCCCAACTCTAAGACCCCTAGTGAACTTGAACATATTGCTAGTCTTAGAGAAGAAGAAGAAAGGGTCTCCTTGGACCGTTTTATGTCTAACATGCAAGGGGAGACCAAGAAATACGTTGAGTATCTCATGAGGCAATTGGGAGAGGCCCAAGATGCTCTTGAGAAGAAAGGTGAGATTGAGAGAAGGGATGCGTATGAAATTGCATCTCTCTCTCTATGACTCTTGAGGAAGAGCATGATGGTAGAGTTTATCTAGAGGATGAACTTGAATCTATTGAATTAACTCATAATGAACTTGTCTCAAACATCACTAAGGAACGTGATCTTGCTATTGCTAAATATAAAAAGGCTAAAAAGGATAAGGTCGAGTTTGGGGTTGGTCATGGTAAACTAACCGAGGAGTTTGAAAAGATAACCAAGGCTCACAAGGCTTTTGAAATCCAACACTCATCCCTCAAAGAGTTGCATGAACAACTTCAAACTCAACTTAATCAAACTAACAATGCTATCACCTCTACTTCTTCTTGTGATCATGCAAATATTATTGAGGAAAATGCTAGGTTGAAGGATGATCTAGCAAGGCTCAAGGGTAAAGGCCATCAAGTTGTGAAGTTTGTGACCCCTTCCCCACAAGTAGTTGCCCCTAACTCTAATGCGGTCATTGATAGACTACAATTGAGTGCACCAAGGCAACAAGTGGGCAAGCAAGGTCTAGGCTATGTAGCCAAGAAGAAGAACAAGAAGAAGAAGAGCAAGAATAAGACCAACAATGGTGCTTCGAGTGGTGTTGTCATTAGGGAGAACACTACTCCTAGTACACCCGCTCAAGCAAACAACATTGCCTCGAGTAGTAGTGTCATGAGGGACAACACTACTCGTAGCACATCCGCGGGAACTAACAATCCACACCATTTCTTATATGTTGATTATTATGGTGTTGTGCAAGCTAAATATGTTGGTCCTATTGAGGGTTTCATTGACTATACTATTTGGGTTCCAAAGACCCTTCTTGCTAATATGAAGGGACCCATCTCGGGTCCTAACTCTAGTCAATGATCTCTTGCAGGACTATGCTTCCGGTGGGACTAAATGGATTCTCGATAGTGGATGCACTAATCATATGACCGGAAGCAAAGAGCTTGTGACGGAGTTGCGACCAAATGACCTCCAAGCAACCGTCACTTATGGGGACTCGTCCAAGTCTAAGGTATCCGGGTTCGGCAAGGTTGTGGTGGCTCCCGATATAACTATCGAGAACGTCATGCTTGTCGAATCCCTTGGTTACAATTTACTTTTCGTCCGCTCTCTTGGAAATATGGGTTTTTCCGTCTTTTTCGATGGTGATATTGTGGTCCTTTTGAGGAGCAAGACACTTGATGTCGCTCACGTGGGACATGTTGAAAATGAGTTGTTCGTGGTTGACTTTTCGAAGTCAACCAACTCTCAAGCAATGTGTCTTTTCGGGAAGGCGGACTTGGGATGGTTGTGGCATCGCCGCCTATCCCATGTCAACATGAGAACTTTGCAAAGTCTTCACAAAGGTGGCCTTATTGTCGGACTAAAAGAAAATGTTTCCTTTGCAAAGGATCGCGTTTGTAGGTCGTGTGTTGAAGGGAAGATGCATGACAAGGTGCACAAGGCCAAGACTATTATCTCATAAAAGAGGATCTTGGAGCTTCTCCATGTTGATCTCTTGGGTGCCGTGCCCGAGGCAAGTCTTGGTGGCAAGAAGTATTTCTTGGTGATTGTTGATGATTATTCAAGATACACTTGGGTTTATTTCTTGAAGTGCAAGAGTGAAACTCAACAAACCATCATCGACTTCTCCAACGATGTGCAACGTCAACACAATGTGCAAATCATGGCTATTAGGAGTGATAATGGCTCGGAGTTCAAGAACTATACATTGAATGAATTCCTTAGTGAAGAAGGAATTCGTCATCAATACTCCGCCACTTACACTCCTCAACAAAATGGTGTTGCCGAAAGGAAGAATCGCACCCTCTTGGATATGGCAAGGACCATGTTGGCAGAGTAGTGTCCTCCCCAATATTTATGGGACGAGGCCATATCCACCGCATGTCACTCCTCCAACTGCCTCTACATCCGCAAAGGCTTGGACAAGACCCCATATGTAATCCTCACCGGTAACAAGCCCAACGTCTCCTACTTTCGTGTATTCGGTTGTAAGTGCTTTTATTTGATCAAGGGTGTTAGGTTGTCTAAATTTCATTCCAAAACCATTGATGGTATTTTTGTTGGTTACAGTGCCGAATCCCACACTTATAGAGTCTTTGACAAATCCTCACGGATTGTCATAGAATCTTGTAGTGTGGCTTTCGAGGAAAATGATGGCTCCCAAGTGGCGCAATTTCATGTTTCTAATGTAGATGTTGAAATACCTCAAGAAGCCATAGGAAGGATGGGTGTGGGATTTTTACGCCCCATTGAGGGACACCTTATGGCGACTCGAGAAGGACTATGCTCTACTCAAGTGGAGCCCTCCTCTACAGTAGAAGAACAAGCCAAGGAGCCAAATGTTACACCTAACCAAGAACATGTTCAAGACCGTCCTCTTATTGACCAAGTGACTCCGCAAGTCGTACCCACTCCTCTCACTAATGCAAGTCAAGGTCAAGGCCAAGATCAACCATCCTCTTCATCCTCTCCTCATGTTGAAGCAAGTGTTGAAGATATTGTTGTTGATGATGATGATGATGATCAAGGCCAAGTTGGTCAAGATGGGGACCCAAATGATCAAGATGATCAAGTGATCCCTCCTCGCAATAATGAGGAGATCGAAGCCCGTCGGGTCAAAAGGATAAGAAGAGCTTTGAAGCAAATTGATGCCCAAGACAACAAGGTCTTGGAGGATGTTCAAGCTCGAAGATCCACAAGAAGGCAATTGGCACATTTTTGTGAGCATCAAGCTCATATCCCTATGGTGGGGCCTAAGAAAGTGTATAAAGCTCTCGAGGACTCCGATTGGGTTGAAGCTATTCATGATGAGCTCAATAACTTTGAGCGCAATAAAGTTTGGAGATTGGTTGAGAAGCCCAAAGATTTCCATAATGTTATTGGCACTAAGTGGATTTTCAAGAACAAGCAAGATGAGCATGGCATTGTCATTAGGAACAAGGCAAGATTGGTTGCTCAAGGTTACACTCAAGTTGAAGGCATTGACTTTGATGAAACCTACGCACCCGTGGCTCGCCTTGAGTCCATACGTATCCTCCTTGCTTATGCATCCTCTCATAATTTCAAATTGCAACAAATGGATGTGAAAAGTTCTTTCTTGAATGGTCCACTAAAAGAGGAGGTATATGTTAAGAAACCTCCGGGGTTCGAGAATCTCAACTTTCCTAACCACGTTTACAAACTTGACAAGGCTCTCTATGGTCTCAAACAAGCACCTCGTGCTTGGTATGAGCACCTTAGGGAGTTGTTAGATGATCGTGGTTTCGAAGTTGGGAAGATTGACCCCACTCTCTTCACCAAGAGAGTAAAGGGAGAGCTTTTCATATGCCAACTATATGTGGACGATATCATCTTTGGCTCAACTAACCAAGCTTTCAGTAATGAGTTCTCTAAGCTTATGACTGACAGGTTCGAGATATCTATGATGTGAGAGCTTAAATTCTTCCTTGGCTTTGAGATCAAGCAATTGGCTCGTGGGACCTTCATTTCTCAAGCCAAGTATACCCAAGATATGATCAAGAGGTTTAATTTCCAAGATGCTATGATCAAGACATCTCCTATGCAAGTCAAGTGCCACCTATCTCGTAATCCAAAAGGGAGTAAGGATGTGGATCAAAAGTTGTATCGTTCTATGATTGGTTCTTTGCTCTATCTTTGTGCATCCAGGCCCGATATCGTTTTGAGTGTAGGTGTGTGTGCAAGGTATCAAGCGGCTCCTAAGGATATCCATTTAATGGCGGTCCATAGGATCTTTCCTTATTTGGTTCATACCCCAAGATTTGGTTTGTGGTACCCAAAGGGGGCACAATTTTCTCTCAATGGCTACACGGATTCCGATTGGGCGGGTGATCAAGATGATAGGAAGTCTAGTTCCGGGGCTTGCCATTTTCTTGGTAGGTATCTAATGAGTTGGTCCTCCAAGAAGCAAAATTGCATATCACTCTCCACCGCCGAAGCCGAGTATGTTTCCGTCGCAAGTGCATGCACTCAATTGTTATGGATGAGGCAAACTCTCAAGGAATATGGAGTTCATTTGGATAAGGTGCCTCTTTTGTGTGACAATGAAAGTGCCATCAAAATTGCATACAATCCGGTGCAACATACAAGAACGAAACACATTGAGATTCGCCACCACTTCATCCGAGACCATGTGGCAACAGGGGATATTGCACTATCTTATGTGCCCACCAAGGACAATCTTGCGGATATTTTCATGAAGCCACTTGATGATGCAAGGTTCTTGTTCTTGAGGAATGAACTAAATGTGATTGATTCAAGGAGTTTGACTTGAATATCTTGCACACACCCCTATAGATGAAACGTGTTTGACCTTAGGTGTAGGCATGGACATAGGGGGAGTGTTATCCTAACACATTGGGTTCTCCCTCCCCCATTTTGCCAAAAGCAAAAATTTCATTGTTATCTCTCTATTTCTAATGTTGAATTGTGAGCTTCAATGTTGAGTATTGGCAATGCCCCCAAGATATATCTTCGCGGTTGCATACCATGAACTCTTACATGGTGGCTTAGGCCACCAACCTCTTTTCTTTTGAAGAGTTGGTTCTTAGTTGGATATCTTTTGTTTTTTTTGTTATCCTTCTGAATACTACTTCTCGTTGCTATTTCGATCTTATTTGCTTTTCCCCCGAGAAGTAAGACTAGGAAATCTATCCCCTTCTGTGTTTTGCTCTATTTGTCCTCTCTATTGTTCATCTATGCATATGCCTTACTCCACACAACATCACATCTTTCCTAGCCTGTCAAAACTGTCTTTTCTGGAATGGTTTGGCCTTTTTCTGGTCTGTCCCGGATTCATTCCGGCCTTGCCCGGATTATTCCGAGTAGGTCGGATTGGTCCAGAATATTCCGGCAGCCGGATTTTTCCGGGCAATTCCGGACGAGACAGTTTTCCTTATAAATACCCCCACACGCACGGGGGGCAGTTTTCTTTCCACTTTTTCCACTCCTCCCGTGCCCTAGCCACCAAAATCCACGGTTTTCGTCCCCGTTGACCCTAGGGAGGATTGTTTGATCCCTCCTTTTGTCAAGGACTCCCCCATGGAAGGTATTGTGTTTGGCATCTCATCTTTTTCGTTTTTGTTGGTTGTTTTTGGTTCTAGATGAAATATCACCTAGGGTTTGATCTAGATCCGAGTTCTATCAACTTTTTCATCATGCCAATCCCTACCTAGATGCCATGGATTCGTAGATCTAGTCTAAACACATCCCAATCTAGACTTAGATCCATATCAAATCTCGTGCCAATCCCACGTTTTCCCTCACTTAGAACACCTCTAGGATCATCTCTATGGTATCCCTAATTGTTTGGGACAATTATAAGTAAAAATTTCGAGTTTTTGGGCATTTTGTCGAGTCAGATCAAGGATCCCGGAATCATTCCGGACCAATCCGACCCGGTCGGATTTTTCCGGGCTCAGCCGGAAAATTCCGGGCCTCCGGAATTTGTCCGGATGCTGCCAGAAATTTGAGAATTTGCACTGTTTCAAACCATTTGAGTTCCTATTGTTCCCGTTTGGCATATGCACTCATCTTCTGCGATTCCTATGTCCTCTATTCACAGGTGACAGCTCTAAACCGGGTACCAAGAGGAAGCAGTTGGCTGGAAGGGGTTCGCGTCCCGTGAGGGGGCCCTCAGCTCATGGGGCTGGGAACCGTGATGATCAGGAGGAGAGGGTTCCCACACTGGACCTCACAGGTTGCGCTATCCCTCAGTGGAAGCATATCAAGAGGAAGAATCCATACCGCTTTCGTGAGTCTACCTGTGATGATCCTCGTTTCTAGACCAACCTTGAACTCAAGTGTTGGGAAGAGTTCTACTCCATTGCTCATCCTCTTGTCTGTAAGCAGTCCCAGATTGACATGGAGTTCTATAACCAGCACAAATACGGTGATCTCCTTCATGTGCAAGGTTGCCTTATGAAGAAGGGTCTGATTCCTCTTCTGGATGTTGAGTGTGAGTATTGCCCTGACTTGATAGCCCAGTTCTACTGCACTTTCCACGCCCATGGTGATGCCTCTCGTACTGTGACTTGGATGACTAGGGATCAGAAGATCACTAGCAACTTGGGTGAGTGGGCTGAGGCTCTTGGATACAGGTGGACCTTCACTTATGCTAATCATGGTTTCAAAATCCATGAAAATTCTGAATTTGACAACTCTAGCTTGGCGTTCTGCTATCCTCCTGATGCTCAGGGCAAGACTCTGCCCTTCAACTCTGCCATGTACCCCTACTACAATCTGCTGTCCAAGATCTTCCGTAACACCATAATGATCAAGGCTGGTGATAAATCAGCCATCAGGGCTTACATGGTGAACCTCATGTTCATCACCAGGCCTCAGAACCAGAGGAAGATTGATGTGATGGATTTCATATACCATGAGGTTTGCCTTGGGATCTGTGAGAAGAGGAAGTCTGCTTATGGTCCACTGATTCAGAGGTTCATCAATCACAAGGTACGGGTTGAGATCATGGATACCTATCCCATGGTCAAAGGCAAGAAGATGGTTCCCTCTCTAATTCGTGGAGTGGAGATTCCGGAGTACTCAAGGTCCAAGTCCAAATCTCCTATGGCCACTCCTTCTGCTTCCACGAGTGCTGGTGGTGCCTCTCAGCGTCCTTCCGGTGTCCTTGCCAAGTTCTTCAAGGCTATGTTCAACATGTGCAGTGACACCAGGGCAATTGCTCATGAGGCGAGAGAGTTGGCTAAGGAGACCCGCCGCATTCAGAACTCCGACCGCAGAGCTGCTAGGATTTCTGTACCTGATGATCCTCTTTCTCTTGAGCCCACTGTCTATGTGCCTTTTGAGATGCCTGAGATCCATGACGATGACTTCTACTTTGGTGTGCCTCCTGCTCATGTTGAGGATGATGATGAGGAGTCAGGGTCTACTGAAGATGACTTTGATGCTGTTGGGCTTGGTGGTGGTGGTACTCATGAACCGGAGGAGGAAGATGAAGAGGGTTCTGATGATCAAGATGAAGATGAAGAGTGATTTCTTGGGTCGTTAGTTGGACTCTTTTTCCCTTTTTGGCGTCTTGATGCCAAAGGGGGAGAAGGAGTCCCATATTAGGATTCCACGGGCTTTGCAAGGGTTGGGGCACATGTCTTTTGCCTTTTGATTTCGATCTTATAGGCTTGTGCTCCGGTATCTTTATTTCGTTTCTTTCGTTTGAAACTTCGTATTATTTGTGTGGAACCTCGTGACGTATTTGTGTCACCTTACACGTGGTTATGATACTATTAGCATGCGTGCTATTATCTCTATCATTATCTATGCATGTTGTATGAACTTGTTTAGACGGCTTGGTGTCTAAAAGATAGGGGGAGCTAAGCCTATGAAGTGTGTGCCTCACGACACACATCGAGGAAGAACTCCATCTATTTTTTGGACACCATTTCTTTAGTTCATATTGATTTATTCCCATGAAATCTTTATGTTGTCATCAAACACCAAAAAGGGGGAGATTGAAAGTGCATTCTCGATATCTCGTTGTTTTATGTGTTTGTTAACAACATAAAGAAGTTACTAACCGTATGTGCTACTTTGTCAAAGGATTTGGTCTTAAATCAGCACGTATATGGTGTCAAAGAAATGGTGAAGAAATCGAAGATCAACGAACTTTCTGGGCCAGAAAAAGGTTTTTTAAAGTGCATTCCGGATTATTCCGGATGATTCCGGGATCCGGATTCAGTCCGGATGATTCCGACTGCAATGGGATTTTCTCTGTTGCAATCCGGATTCGGTCCGGATGATTCCAACTGCAACGGGAAGTTCTCTGTTGCAATCCGGATTATTCCGGAATCCGGATTCAGCCCGGATGAATCCGACTGCAACGGGATTTTCTCTATTGCAATCCGGATTCAGTCCGGATGATTCCGACTGCAACGGGAATTTCTCTGTTGCAATCTGGATTATTCCGGGATCCGGAAAATTCTGGAGCAATCCGGGCTGGTCGCAGTTTGGGCAGAAAAACGGCCAGTTTGAGTGGGGGCTATAAATAGCCCCTCTCTTTCTTCCTCAAGGGTTAGCTCCACCAGCATTGAAGACTCCATTGATTCAGCTCACCCAACAAGCTAGATCTCCCTCCTCCTCCACCCAAACTTGTTGAAACTTTGAAGATTAGAGGAGGACAACCGGATCTACATCTTCACCAACCGTATTTCATTTCCCCTCTCATTCACTTGAGAGATCTTTGCCTAGGGTTTCCTCATGTGGAGAACCTAGGCTTCTTGTTACTAGTGGTTATTCAAGAAGAGTTGGGAGCCCCCAATTAAGTTGTGGGTGTGTGCCCCAAGTGTTTGTAAAGGATTCGATCCCCGCCTCAAAGGGGTTCAATAGTGAGAGGTGAACTAGGCCTTTGTGGCGGAAGTTCATCAGAGAATAGGGTGAGGCCTTTGTGGCGTTGAGTAGGCCTTCGTGGCGAGCTCACACCCCTCCAACGAGACGTACTCCCTTAACAAGGAGGAACTCGGGAATACATCGTGTCTCCATGTGCTTCCATCGGTTACCTCGTTCCTCACTCTCTACTTACTCGTACTTGTAGCATTTATTGTAGTACTTGTTGTTTTAAGTGTTGTGCTAGTTGCATTAATTGCTTGGCTTGCCATATAGGTAAATTCACCATTAGTTGTACTATCTAGAGAATTTACCTTTGAGTTAAGCCTAAACCTTGTTAAAAATTAAAATTGGTCGTAGCACCTATTCACCACCCCTCTAGGTGCCCATACTTTACTTTCACAAGTCACATAGTTGATATACTTACAAGGATACTATGGCGGATATAATGACTCATAGTCAATTTTACAAAGTCAGGGCCCATCATTTTCTTCCTTTATAAGGTCCAGGTCCTTTTGTTGTCAAAACAGCACTTTACTCTTAAACCACAAGTTGGTCTAAGTACAAAGTTTTAGGATTTTTGTGGTTCAGTTCGCGAACTCATTCGAAGTATCTACAATCACATGTAGTGACGAAGGCATGAACCTTGGACCCGGCGAATAAGGATACCTGGTCCTAAGCCCAAGACTGAAGCCCAATACGGGAAGCCTTTGGACTACTCTAGAAGGCCCAGTTGAAGCCCACCCGCATTTCCTTGCGGGATAAGATAGGAAACTTGTAACCGACATAGGTTTAGAGTTCGAGTCCTCCCCAGGTACGGTTTGGGACCTAGCCACCTATATAAGGCCAAGAGAGCCACCGGGAGAGGACCAAGCAAGACCGCACCATCAGACCTTGAGCTCGAGATCGTACTCTTGACTTGAGCAATCCCCCATTGGAACCGATCTATTCGATAATATAGATCGACAGAGGCAGGAGTAAGGGTTTTACCTCTACGAGGGCCCCGAACCTGGGTAAATCGTGCCTCCTGTCTAGCCGACGATCGCCACCAGCGTCCACAGGTTCTCCTATTCAAAACTCTATGGGTTCACCCGAGGGACTTGTTGAGATGCAGATTCGACAATTGGCGCCGTCTGTGGGAACGGCGGGCGCTAGATCTCCGGCATCTTCGGCTTCATCGACAACCAACTCGCGTTGGAAACCTTCGACTTCGACTCCAACCAACCCAATTCAGATCGGATCTGTCGTAGTCACCCCTCACTCGCCGGAATCACGCTCGGAATTCAGCAATCTGGAGAAAAGCGTCACCTTGACGTTCGGGAGCTTCAAGTTCTACACCAACAGAGACGGGATCCTCCACTTCCCTGAAGAATTGGGATCTGAGTCAACTTCCAGCCCAGGAGCTGTCGATTCACGACCCTACTTGGCGAAAAGTGGCGAGTCAATCCGCCTCAACACCAGCAATTTCCATACCCTCTCTACAGAGGAACCCTCTCGGGTCAGGAAGGCCTTTCGAGTTACGCCTAGGACTCACAAGCCACGTCTGGCTCAAGTCTGCATGGAAGGATCGGAACAGCCACCCGCAGAGACTGAACAAAGCGCGAAAGAACGCGTCGAGATCAACGTTTCACGAGACGCCTGGCTCCGAGCAAAGGAGGCCATCCGCACAAGCAAACCACTTGCGGTCGGGGTCCCACAAAAATACATGGTCGCCTACACTACCATCTAGTGAGAGCGGCCACTGCTATCAAAGAAGCTCGAGAAGATCTGGTCGTGCGAAAAAGGATGGCGGACGAGTCGAGCCAATCGAGATGAGCCCGGATACAATGCACGATCGGACATCACCCAGCGCAAGGTCGATAAAGGTCGGGCGGCCAGAAACCATGCGCGCTCCCCATCCACATCCTCCGATGATGAAGTCTGCGGAGCCCTATGCTTTACCCGCAGCATCCGCGAAGCACCGCTACCCAAAAGATTTAAGCTGTCCACGGAAGTACAGAAATACGACGGTTCGTAGGAGCCTTCTGCCTGGTTGTCGGATGACCTCACGGCAGTAAAATGCCAACGTGGGATCAAAACACAGCCATGCAGTACCTCAACCTACACCTTGTCGGTGCAGCTCGCAGCTGGCTCGAAGGAAGGCCGAAAGCATGCTACGGGTCCTGGGACGACCTAAACATGGATTTCTGCAAAAATTTCCAAGCAACATACAAACGGCCTGCGACCATCGGGGAGCTACGGGCTTGCAAGCAGAAAAGTGGCGAGTCTACTCGCGAATATATTCAGCGATGGACCACGCTAAGGAATACGGCGGGGAATATATCAGAAGAAGTTGCGGTTGAAGCATTCGCCAAAGGAGCACGGCGAACCTCTTTAAGGGAAGAACTGGGAGACTAGCACCCAAAACCATGGGAGAATTGATAGCCATAGCCGATAGATGGGCAAACGGCGAAGACGCAGTGCGCAACGAGAAAGATTCATCCCCAGCACGCGATGACGACTGCCATGGTTGAAAGAAAAGAAGAAAGAACTACGACCATGATGATCGAGAAGAATTTGTGGCAGCGGAGTTCACCAAAAACAGCGACAGCGGATATCGTGGGAAACGCGAGTGGAAACCAAAGCAATAAGACAAAACCCCCGAGGAGGACCTCGACGGTTACTGCACGCTACATCTATTTATAGATAAGCGCGCGGGCAAAACTAAGGCAACACACCTTCTCAAGGATTGCCGAAAGTTCATCGATATCCACAAGGCCCTCCTGAAGAAAAACAGAGCAGCAATTAGTCAGGGTTACCCGCAGCTTCCCGGAGGAGGAACTCAAGGATTTCAACAACCACAAGCCCTGCCCCCAGCAGGAAACCAAAACGCAATGCTAGCTGCGCTGCCAGCGCCACCCGCCCCAAATCAAGGAGCCAGCGGGTACCCAAACCCAGCAGGTCTCTTAGGCATGATACAAAAGGTCTGTCCATCACGCAGAGTTCAGAAGACAAACACGCGATAGCTATGCATGGCTGTGCAAACTCCAACTACAAGAACTGGGTACCTGAAGATGGCGGAGCATCCGATAACTTTTTCCAAGGAAGACCACCCTTCGCGAGTCTATCGACCAGGACACGTCGCACTTGTCATACAAGCACAAATTGGCAATTACGAGCTGGCTCGCGTGTTCATGGATGGAGGTAGCGGCATCAACATCATCTACGTAGACACACTCCAGCGTATGAACAAGATTTTGGATGGACTCGCAGAATCAGAGACATCCTTCCACGGGATAGTTCCAGGAAAAGCAGTCCGTCCACTCGGAATGATCAACCTAGAGGTGGTGCTAGGCAACCGAAGCAATTACAGGTGAGAATTCCTCGACTTCGAAGTTATCGATTGGCCCTCACAATACCACGCCATTCTTGGTCGAACGACGTTCGCCAGATTCATGGCAGTACCGCACTACGCATACCTGAAGCTCAAGCTACCTGGAGAATATGGCACAATCCCCATCGATGGCGACTTTCAAAAGTCCAACAAGTGCGGCATCGAATTCAACGAGATCGCTCAATCTTTCGGGATGCAGGAAGAACTAGAGGAGATAGCAAAAACCACGGATCACAACGTGATGCCCCTCACCAAGAAGAACGCTCCAGAGCTCGAATTCAACACAAATAGCGGTACCCGCAAGCATCAAGTACACCCGACGGATTCTGCGAAGACGGCGATGGTGTCCACCACCCTCTCGCCAGCATAGGAAAGCGCGCTCGTCGAACTCCTCCGTGAGTACTGGGAAATTTTCGCCTGCCAGCCCCCAGATATGCCAGGAATGCCCAGGGAGTTCGCCGAGCACTCACTCGAAGTCTACAAGGACGCAAAGCCCATCAAGCAGACCACCCGACCGTTCTCAGAACCTAAGCAGAAAGCGCTTGGAGAAGAGATAAACAGATTGCTCGCAGCAAAATTCATCAGAGAGATAAAACTATCCACTTGGTTAGCAAACCCAGTGCTGGTCCTAAAGAAGAACACCAACATCCTTCGAGTGTGCATCGACTACACGTCGCTGCATAAGCACTGCCCCAAAGATAAATTTCCCTCCCGCAAATCGACCAAATCCTGGACTCCACTGCAGGCTGCCAACGCCTCTCCTTCCTAGACGCCTACTCAGGATACAACCAGATCCGGATGAAACGGGAAGACGAGGAAAATACAGCATTCATCACACCTCACAGTGTATACTGCTACACGACAATGCCCTTCGGGCTCAAGAACGCAGGCGCAACATATCAGTGCTGCATGCAAAAATTCCTCGCCAAGCTCATTGGCAAGAACGTACAAGTGTACGTTGATGATATCGTCATCAAGACTCGAGTGGAAGATACACTTCTCGACGATATCAGAGAAACATTCGACGCGTTGAACGCATACCGAATCAAGCTCAACCCGACCAAGTGCGTCTTTGGCGTCCCCGCAGGACAACTTCTTGTGTACCTGGTCTCCGCTCGAGGAATTGAAGCCAACCCGGAGAAGATACAAGCAATCTTGACCATGAAGGAGCCCACCAATCTACACGGAGTCCAACAGCTCGCAGGGCGACTAGCCGCCTTGAGCAGATTCATCGCATGATTGGGCGAACATGCGTTGCCCTTCTATAAGCTTTTGAAGAAGACGGATAAATTTGAGTGGACACCTGAAGCAAAGCAAGCATTTGCATATCTGAAGCAAACGCTACAGAGCAGGCGTATCCTGGCTACACCACACGAAAGGGAACCGCTATATCTATACCTAGCCGCAACAAACCAGGTTATCAGCACGGCCATCGTAGTAGAAAGACCAGAAGAAGGCAAGGCATATGGAGTGCAAAGGCCAATTTACTACATCAGTGAGGTCCTTTCGCCATGCAAACAGCTATATCCCCACTACCAGAAGCTTGCATACGGAGTCGTCCTCATAGCTCGAAAGCTTAAACACTACTTCCAGGAGCATACCGTAACGGTGTTAAACGACGCATCACTCGGTACTATCATGAACAATCCAATGGCATCGGGAAGAATAGCAAAGTGGAGCATCGAGCAAGGCTCTTGGGACATTATCTATGCAGGACGCAATTCCGTGAAGTCACAGGTACTCGTGGAATTTCTGAGCGAATGGACAGAACTACAAACACCCGGACCGCCGGAATATACGAGTAACCGGATCATGTACTTCGACGGGTCAAAAAGGAATGAAGGAGCTGGAGCTGGGATCGTCCTAGTATCACCGAGAGGAGACAAGTTGCAGTACGTCCTGCGATTGGATTTCCCACCCGACGATCCAGCATCAAACAATGACGCAGAATATGACGGCCCTGTTACATGGGATGAAGATGGCAATCGCATGTGGAGCCACCCGGTTGATGATCTACGGCGATTCTAATCTCATCGTGAAACAGACAATGAAGGAGTGCCACGCTATCATAGAAAACATGGTCGCCTAACGGGACATGTACAATCTACTCGAATGAAGTTTCAAAGGATGCGAGCTGAAGCACATTGCGAGATCTAGCAACGAAGAAGTAGATAGGCTGGCAAACATGGGGTCCACAAACACACCCATACCGCCCGGAATATATTTTGAAATGATGACCAAGCGTTCAGTCAAAGTCAAGAAAACTGCTGAAGCACCCACCACATTGGAGACAGAGGTCAGCCCGCAAATTGCTATCATCGAGCTCAGCCATGGCATCTCACGACAAGTTTTTCTGGTCGAGCCAGTCTGGACGCAGAAATATCTCGACTACTTGTCCGCCAAACAGCTCCCAGCAGACCCTCGCGAGGCTCGACAAATAGTCAGACGCAACAAATCTTTTCGGGTACTTAACAGCGAGTTATACAAGCAGAGCATCTCGGGCATACTGCAAAGATGCATATCACCCGAAGATGGCAAGGAATTGCTATGAGACATGCACCAAGGAGATTGTGGACATCACGCCAGTTGGAAAGCAATAGTGGGCAAAGCTTTCGAGCAAGATTTTACTGGCTTACAGCGGCCAGAGACGCAAAGGAATTGGTCGACAGGTGCAACGCTTGCCAGCGATTCGCACCCAAACCACACGCTCCCGCTACGGAGTTGCATATGATACATATCGCCTGGCCCTTTGCACAATGGGGGCTGGACATGGTAGGGCCATTACGCAAGTCTACAACCGGTGGATACACACACTTGCTGGTGGCAGTTGACAAATTTACGAAGTGGATCGAAGCAATGCCGGTGACCTCGGCTAGCGCCCAATGCACCGTCAAATTCCTCGATTCCATCGTCTGTAGATTTGGCGTACCACACAACATCATCACCGACAATGGCAGCAGCTTCACGGCAAAGGAAACACATCAATTCTGTGAAGAAAAGGGAATCATCTTCAAATTCGCTTCAGTGGCTCATCCGCAAACCAACGGTCAAGTCGAACGATCCAACGGATTAGTTTCGGCTGGTATCAAGAAACGACTACTCGATCGCCTACATCCAGCAGCGGGACATTGGGAATAAGAGCTATCCTATGTGCTATGGAGCCTCCGCACAACTCCTAATCGATCCACAAATTACACACCATTTTTCATGGTATACGTGGCTGAAGCAGTCTTTCCCGAGGACGTCAGATTCAGCGCCCCACGGGTCGTTGCTTACAGCGAAGAAACCTCTATCAGGGCACTCGCAGACGATATGGACGCACTCGATGAAATACGCGACATTGCACTCGCAAGATCCACAGTATACCAACAGTCGTTAGGAAACTATCACAGTCGCCGAATATGCCACAGAGCCTTCGCGGTGGGAGATTTGGTGCTACAGCTCAAGCAGAAAGAAGGACACAAGCTCGAACCACCATGGGAAGGACCCTTCATAATACACGAAGTTATCCCAGGTGGCGCCTATCGACTGAAGAACCCGACGACTGGTGGCGTCTACTCCAACCCATGGAATGTTGCACACCTTCGCAAATTCTATCCCTAGATTTACCTTACTCATACAAATAAGGCTATACTAACCATCTTGTAGCCCGAAACACATGACTTCACAGTCATTTCAATAAATATACATGGTTCTTCAACCATATCTACTCGCAATCTCTATCCCTACGTGCTAAAAAAACAGGTACACACCCCAAAATACACGGGGGCTACGCCTAAACTTAGCACAACATGAATAATTTCATATATACAATGTTACAAACAAGTTAGACGCCTTACAAAGTTTTGAGCAACTATACATGATACATATATCCTATGATTACATATGGCGATGAGTGTTTTCCTCGGATAAAACCCGATCCACCTCTTCCGAGGTCAATCGAATAATCTCCTCTGCGGCAGGCCGAACAACACTATAATGAGGGGACATGTCGACTCGACCATCAGGAAGCCTAGCCACAGAGTTGAAATACACCTCTGGATGCCACAATCGGACGAAGGAAAGCGCCACTACCGAGCCACATATCATCTGATTACGGACACACTCGCGGATTTCTCCTTCTCGCCCAAAAGTTCTGAGGAGATGGCTCCAATCTTCTGGACCCCTCTCCAATGGATAAAACGAAGTTCACAGCAATCAAAATCTCGTGGAAGGAACTCACGAGCATCTTAGCCTGGATTACTCGATACTTCAAGGTAGCAAGCACAAAGCCTCGACTATGATCGGACCAAAAGTTATTTGCATGAAGTTTTGAACTGCCGGCTTCATGAAGAATATGGTTCTCCACCCACTGTTTCTCACTCCTGTCATCTGGCTGAACAACTACAAAGAAAGGTACATAATCAAAGGAAGATAGAAGATACAGAAAGCTAGGGGGCTGAGATACTTACAGAGCAAATCCCTAGCGACAACCGCCAACTCATCCATCACAAACTGCTCACGGTCAATCGCAAGTTTTTGTTTGGACTTGGCCACATCCGCCACCCCGCGCAGAATCTTTAGTTTGCGCTCACCATCCACAACACGGTCACGAAGGCCAGCAAAGGTGCCAACAGCAGCAACAAAAGGATCTAATCGGGCAGCGGACCCACTCGAGGACTCCGCGAGAACTCCAGTTACCTGGAAAGATAAAGGACAGTTAAAGAATAAGACGCTTCATTCGAGAAATAACACCACCTATTCGACAGGTGCTCGGGGGCTACTTCCATCGGGAGAAACTCATGACGATTCAATCACAGGAAGAATCTCAAGATATCAAAACAACATTTCAATTAAAAAGTAGAATACGGGGATACATCCCAAGGTTCATTACATCAAAAGCACAAACTACGGAGAAACTATCCTAAGGAGCTGCAGATGTGCTGCCACTCGCAGCAGTGTGCCCCCTACGACTAGCACGGGCGAGCAAATCGGATAACTTCCGGGCAAGCACTCTAGCTGGATCGCCAAAAGGACGAAGCGCTACCTTTTTGCCCGTAGTAGCATCCACAGGAAGGTTCGAGTACGCCTCCTCCAAGCCTGCGACTCCGTGCGCCCGTGAAAACTGGATAGCAGTCTTCGCCCCGGACTCTGACTGAGCAACCGAGTAGGCATCAAGGAGATTGCCCTCCAGAAAGACCTTCAGAAGATCACTCAGCAGGGGCGGAACCGCAGCGTCGACCAGAAAACGCCCATGAAGCTGCGTCAACACTCGAGTAGCATCGTTAATCAGGGTGCAAACCCCGTTAGAATGTTGTCGGAGTTGAGCGCAGGAATCTGTCAAGGCGTCCACTCGTTGAACCCCGGGAAGCTCAACAGCGACACCAAGAAGACCTGTAGAATGATAAGTCAGAATCCAAAGAACTTACCAACCAGTCGAAAAATAAAGGATAAGTGCAACTCACCTGCAAAACGCTGGGCCCAAGGACGAAGGAAGTCGACAAGATCGTTATCTTGCTTCGTGCCAGTCTCTTCCAGTTTTTTCAGGGCGTCCTGGGCATCCGCAAGCTTCCCCTCAAAGTCAGTCGACTGCTTACGAGAGGATTCGAGCTCCTGTCGAGCAGTTTCCAACTGAGCCTCCAGGGCGCCTACCCGAGTGACAGCAACCATCTTTTCGGCCTTCAACGCGTCGGTTTGAGCTGCATAGCTACAAATTGGAAACATAGAGGAGTTTATGCGAACGGAAAGAATAGATAGAAGGAGTCGATTGATCTTACCTCGAAGAAGCTCGTTTTTCGAGATAAGTCAATCGCGCTCCGCCCGAAGGGTCACGCATTCTGTCTCGGCCGAGATAACGCGACGGCCAACGTCCACAAGGGAGTCGAGAAGGGACTACAAAAACATGAAGATAAAAAAGTCAAAGAGGAGAAGATTGAGCCTATACACGATTGCAAACATTCGAGTATAGCCTCGGGGGCTACTCCCATCGGGAGCACTGCCGTGCACCCGATAAAATGAAGAAAAGAGAAGATGTGGTTTTTGAGCCTGTAGCCAATCATACATGATTAACTACAGCCTCGGGGGCTACTCCCATCGGGAGCACTGCCGTGCACCCGATAAAAAATCTAAACAGATAAAGTACAACATGGAGAAGAAAATAGCAAGATTTACCTGGCCTTGAGCTATGGAGAGAGGATCCGCCGAGCTACCCGACACTTCTTTCGGAGTCGAAGCCCCAACAACAAAGCTAGGGATCCTATATTCTGTAGCCACCGTTGTGGGAGCTGCACTCGGTGAATTCTGAACGGTGCCAGTAGTCGGGGTCTAACCCGCAGCAGCAGCTCTTTTCCTTTTTTCAAGAGGAAGGGAAGAGACGAACCGACTAGGGCTGATAGATTGGAGACTGTCATAAAGAAAAACAATTTGTTAGAAGAAACAAAAGGAAACATTCGACTGGAACAAGAAATCAAGAACTTACTCATCGTCGTCATAATCCAACATATCCGCGTTCCAGGCGGTATGGATCTTTGGCAAGGAAGGAGAAGGGGCGCACACACTTAGCGGAGTCACGATTAGAGGCTCCTTTTTAGGTGACTCCTTACCCAAGGAATTATCCTTGGAGGTGGCTTCATCGTTCTCCGATCGACGGCGTTTGCGGAGGCGGAGATCGCTACCTGATTCTTCCGCATCATCCGAGGAATCGTGCTCAGAACTCGAATCGGCTTCAGCAACGTTGGTGTCGGCTGGGGCATCCAGATTTCTCGCCAACAAGTCCGAGACCTCCTCACCGGAGACTGGCGGGTAGCAGTTGACCACCGCTAAACTCTACAAAAAAGAAGACAGAAGAAGAAAAGAAAGAAGAATTTCAGTCAACAAAAAACTTTCGAGCCAGAAAGAGACAGAAGACAAAGAAAAACTCGAACTTACTTCGGGTGGTGGAGGCCTTGATGCCTCAAAAGCCGCAACTGGGCAGTCGGGGAAGGCCTCGCCCACTTTCAAGCTGGTGATAGCCGCAATCTTCTTCTCGAATTCAATATTTGAGAGTTCTTCTCGGCTCACGCGACTGGGGTCTTCAGCGCCCTGATACTCCCACATCGTGGAGGGCCTCTCCTGCAGGGGCTGGATCCTGCGTTTAAGGAATATGCTCGCCAGGTGCAGGCCATTCAGCGCAACTCCCGCGGTTTGGTCACGGAGAGCGGCCACCTTGGCGAGTAGCGGGGTGACAATACGGTTTTCTTCAACCGAAAGTTTGTGCGCCCAGAACTTCCGCCTCTTCAGAACAACGAACAGGTGGAACTCGTGGACTCCACCCGCGCTGTTGTCGATGACGTAGAACCATTTCTTTCTCCATCCTTGGGCGGAGTCGATGAAGTGCATCAGGAAATAGCCGATATGCGACTTCGCCTGGATCCCGAAGCCACCGGTGCGCATCGGCTCCCCGAGCTCAGTCTCAACTCGCGATCTCTCGCGGAAGACACACACCTTGAAAAGGGCTTTCCAAAGGCCCCAATGAGGGAGAATGCCCAGGAAGCACTCGCAAAGCACAATTAAGCACGGGATGTGCTGCACTACGTTTGGAGGCAAGTCGTTGAGCTGTATGCCATAGACATACAGCAGCGCCACGAGGAAAGGATGGAGGAGGAAGGAAAGCCCGCGCGAAACGTGATCCGCGAAGATCACACGTTCCTTCGCGCGCGGATTGGGTACCTCCTCTTTTTTGCCGAGCAGCACCCGCTTGTCGGCTTCTGGAGGCAGCAACCCTTCTCTCTGCATCTCCTTGATGCTCTTGTTCGTTGTGTTGGGCGAGCGCCAGTCGCCTGAGCGCGGAGCAGGCGGCGCGGGAACTTCCTCCGTCGCCCTCGATGAAGAAACGGTAGCACTGCGCTTCTTGCCTCCTTCCATGGATGCTGGTGCGAGCTCGCAGAGAAAGGGCTAAGAATGAGGAAGACGAAGGCTGGAGAGAATGACGGGAAATTTTCACCGTTTACCTAAGGGCCACCTTTATACACGGAGCCGCCCGATCCTAGCCGTTCATCGAGCCACGTGGCATCCATCGCAGCTGACGCGTGTGAAGATGAAACGAAAGGGCGGCGGAAGGTGTTTCGTGCCACGATCCCAACAGTGGATCGTGCGCAATTACTGCGCGCAGTTCGCATAAAAACCGGAAACGACGTCTCGTTTCCGGTCAAAAAGCTGACAAGGTGGACCAGCGCCTCTGCTATCGCTCCGTCACGTCCCATCGGGAGGATAAAGTGCGTTGTGACGTCATGGCGCCCATCATCAAACTGAAAATTTATTCGAATAAAAGACCCAAAACACGAAATAAACTTCGTATGGGCAGATCAGGACGCGGAAACTCATTCGCAAAAGCTCCAAACACGAAATAACTTCGTACGGACAAATTATGACGTGAAAATTCTTTCACGTAAAACAAGACCCTAGACACAAAAACTCTTTCGTATGGGCGTAAAGATTCCAGACACGAAAATTCTTTCGTATGGACAAATAGCTTGATTTTCTCACTCGAGAAATCACAGACCTAAAACGTCGCGGGTGCGCAGATCCTGCCATTCCATCGCACGATGTCTACACATCACAAATATGGATTGTTCAGCCGACTAGGCACATCCGGATGCCATATTCTCTCGAATATGAAGGTAAGACCCAAAAGATCTCTCTTGAGGGCCTGGAATCGCACTCAAGCTGCGTCCTCCGGTAAAATTCCGTGTCAACAACACGAAGAAAAATCCTAGCGGACGCGCCGGGTACCCCTATAGCTTAAGTTTGACTCGGTAAGACCTCTACGGCCCAGTCGCAATGATCACCTCATCAGGTTCGAGCCGGAGGTCTCGAATCTGTGTAGGCTAGAACTGTTTTTGCCCTAGTTGCAATTAATTGGCCCTGATCTTTCGGGAGAGCCAAGCTACTGCGCCACATCCTTCTGCAAAAAATAGCCAAAAACACGGGCACTTTCATCACTCGATACTCGAGTAATAAACTGATCACACAGGGTATACACCCTCCGAATGGAAAACGACTATAATAGTCATCCGAAAGAAAGCAAGATGAAAAATCTGAGCGTCTACTCGACTGGAAAAATCCCAATCGAGCAAACGCTCGGGGGCTACTAACGAAGGGATGAACCTTGGACCCGGCGAATAAGGATACCTGGTCCTAGGCCCAAGACTGAAGCCCAATACGGGAAGCCTTTGGACTACTCTAGAAGGCCTTTGGCATGCCTTGCGGGATTAGATAGGAAACTTGTAACTGACATAGGTTTAGAGTTCGAGTCCTCCCAAGGTACGGTTTGGGACCTAGCCACCTATATAAGGCTAGGAGAGCCACCGGGAGAGGACCAAGCAAGACCGCACCATCAAGCCTTGAGCTCGAGATCATACTCTCGACTTGAGCAATCCCCCATTGTAACCGATCTATTCGATAATATAGATCGACAGAGGCAGGAGTAAGGGTTTTACCTCTACGAGGGCCCCGAACCTGGGTAAATCGTGCCTCGTGTCTAGCCGACGATCGCCACCAGCGTCCACAGGTTCTCCTATTCGAAACCCTGTGGGTTCACCCGAGGGACTTGTTGAGATGCAGATTCGACATGTAGTGTCTTCTACTTAGTCAAAATAGGAAACCCTGGAACAACATCCAGTGTTGTGCTACTCTTGACATGGTAACGAAGATTCTTTAATCTCGTTGAGTTTGTACTGTCCTCCCACTCACTTATTTCGCAAGAACTACTTTCTCGAGAAATCAACCCTTTCTTACAAACAATGTTTGTCTTTGGTCGGTGATTGGAGAAATACCCAATGGATTCGTTGATATAACCTTATAAACTTATACGTATCCCATTTTGGTTGTAAACATTTTACACATGCTGTGCATACCAAAACTTAAGAAAAAGACAATTTGGGTAATTACCCAAACCATATCCTATATGGTGTCAATTTCAATGGATCATGATGGCGCTCTTTTCAGTGTAAAAGTGGTTGTCACTAATGTATGAACAACAAAATTGTAATGGCATTTTTATTTATCGTACCATGTCAAACAAGGTTTGATTTTGTCCCTCGAACACTGCAAACTAATGCGGGGTAATTCGAGTAATATAAGTTGTAGAACAATTCTGCAACTTCTCAGATGTTTTGCTAAACTTGTAACTCAAACTTTATCTGTGACGCCCCGGGATCGGGCACTATGCAGTTTTCAGCATTTCCGCCAAATCCACATAATAACCGATTCCAGATTGCCACTTGTGATAACATTACAACAATTCACGAATATTCCGCAACAACAACAGAAAAGATATATACAAGACGACTCAAACGAGTCAAGGATACAACTGATACAATACAAAGATCCAAATAACAGCGGAAGAAACAACATAGCGTCCGACTACGGACAAGATACAAATTGGACTAAGAGTCCTGAAGATAACCGAG
Organism: Alopecurus myosuroides; assembly: GCA_028641055.1. Lineage (NCBI taxonomy): Eukaryota > Viridiplantae > Streptophyta > Magnoliopsida > Poales > Poaceae > Alopecurus > Alopecurus myosuroides. The sequence goes on from CM054059.1 coordinate 380,693,497, forward strand.
AGCGTCCAATCCCTGCCCAGGCCAAGCCGGAGGGATTCCCAAGCTAACGTCGTCAGACTTCAAACCTGTTGACTGCAATGTTGAATATGCAGCCACGAAAAAGATTCGTGGGTCAGTACGGTTAAGTACTGGCAAGTGGATAAACCATACTCACAAGATACCGGCGTAGCCAGTCATCACAAGATACAAATACTTTGGGTCAACGGAAAGGAAAGGATTATTGCAAATAAGCGGCAGCGGGCTGCACTAACCAACTACAGAAACACACTACAACTTCCGGCTAAAAGAGGGGGATAAGATAGCGTATCGTAACCAACTACAACTAACCACCAAACAAACCCATCCAATGTCACCCCCTACTAAGGAAGCAACCCAAGGATAACTCACACTGTTGATTAGGGTGACATCATTTATATGGTGGAGGTAATCTATATTACTAATCAAGTTATTATCGTTAGGTGTAAGTTGTCTGAGTACTTGTTAGCCAGTACTTTCACCAAGTAATCCATAACCGCGGAAAACACGGCTTCTCGAGAAGATTTATCCCTGCAGGGTGTGCTCCAGTACCCGTACACACTCAAGCCACCAACTAAAACTCAGGTTAGCTTGACACGACCCAAACCATCTCTACAACCCATCCTAGGAGCCACGGAGCTATAAGGTCCCAGCCACGCAGCCGAATACTCAGCGCAGGTGTGCAAAACTCCCGCAGGACACAACACCCCGGCACTACAGGCCTCGCCCTATATGCATCATCATCATCATCATCATCATCGGTAACCAAGGGGGGCCAACCCATTATGCAAGGAGCAAATGGAACACCCGAACTAAGTGTGGCTCTTCGGACAAGCTGCAGATCAGGTCTAAGTCGAGGGGGGTTCCATACCACCACCCGGATGCGGTGAGCACGCTCATCATGGATCAGTAGACAAGACTCTTTTCCTAGCTTCGACACCAGTCGGCTCCAAAACCCTAACCCGGGCCTCCTGCCGGTGCCTTATCATCAAATTATTATTACCCCAGACATTAACATGTTGTTGATTGAATTGAAACCCAACTATCAACTAAACAGGTGATACGACAAAGGATAACAAGACTCGAGCACAAACAAATCTAAGCATGCAACTACGACACGAGGGCTAACAAGGTAAACAAGCAACAGTTAATAGGAAGTGGAAGGAAAGGCTATATCAGGGCGGCAAGGTAAACATATGATAGGATCGAGACACAAGCATCGAACATAAGGCTAGAATAAGAACAACGGAAAGAATCGGTAACAAGTGATGAAGGGCAGCCATTTGGCAGCAAGTGAGTATACTTGCCTGAGATCCAGCAAGTAGAGGTACATCCACAGAACTTGTCGTTGCTCACATCATCTCAACGTCCTATCCGCGAAGAAGCAACGAACCTCGAACAAACACCGGATGCAACAATTACTACTATGGCAAAAGATCCAGCATGATCAAGATATGGATGCATGACAAGTTTAAGGATGCATCAAAGATAAACTAGTTGACATGATAAACATATTTAAATGGACCCATATGCAATTTGGATTGCATATGGAAAAGCCCATGAATTAATGTTGACTTAAATGATCTACAAATAACAATCATGTGAAAGTTGATTAGAATGATGCATGGATGAAGAAAACAATGGGAAAACAACAAGGGATTCAATTTGAAATAAGGTTTACCAAGTTTGGAATTTTTATTCATTAAGGTAGGAAATTTGGCTTCTTAAGTGAGTTACACAAACATTTGTTGTTTTCACCCATTTTAATTTTTCAAAATAGATAACAAAGTTCATATTTGGAAAGAACACACAATTTTAGATGGAATACATGTTTCAATTATTGAAAAAGGAATTAAGATGAATTAATTATTAATTTGACAATTTTAAATGCATTAAATAAGAAACAGTTGTTTTCAGCAATTTAAATTATTCAAAATAGAAAACAAAGTTGATATTTGCAAAGCTTATTCAATTTTTCATGGAAAACATATTTTACATGTTGGAATTGGATTTGAATTGCCCAAGTTATGAATTTTGCAATTTAAAAGGGTTTAATTAAAGCATTGAATTGTTGAACCATTTTTAATTAGGGAAAACAATAAAAAATTGCATTGAAAAGGTTGAAAACATGTAGCAAATGTTTCACTGAACATTTAGAGCTATTAAACATAATTTTTGGGTTATTAATGAATTTATTATGCAAGTTTTTATAATCATTCTTATTCTGCCCTTTTTAGTAAACCGAGGAAAACATGTTCAAATTTAATTCAATTGTGTCCAAATAAAATACCAATGTGTATAGTATGTTAAGAAAAAATTTTAGAGTCCAAGTTTGCTTAAATTGGATGAACCAAACTCAAGTTATGAAATTCCAAAGTTTCCACTTTTTATTGCATTTTCAGTAATTAATTATTTAATGCAAAAATTGTTACAGCAACATGTTGCAAACTTGACATTAATAGAAGGAGCACAAAATTATGAATCCACATGATTTTGAATCATTCAAATTGGAGCAATATTCAATTTTATATGGATTTTAGAAGTAATGGCTCAGATCTCTGTTTCTGAAATTCGGGCAGAAAAAGGAAAAAAACAGCAATAAAAGGGGTGTGGCTTGGGGGGATCAAACCCAGGACCTGTTGCACGCGCGCAAGGGTGTTAACCAGCTGGGCTGGTCGCTCGGTTGTGATTGGGTACAGATCTGACGAAACATAAAGGGTATACACGCGGTGGTAACTGACGAATCTGAAGATGGCTTCGTGTGCGTTCTCTGCACGTTGATCGCTGCGGACAGGAACGATGGTGACGACCTGCAGCTAGCGACGATGATCCGCTCGAAGGCGGCGCATAGAGCAAGGGGAGGGAGTGCGGGTAGATGCCCTAGGGCGAGGCTCACCGAGGGGGGGGGCTCGAGGAAGGCCAGGTGCAGGGAGGGGCGCCATGGCCTGACGGAGACGGCGGGGATGACAGGTTGCACGCCGGGGAAGAAGATGTCGCCGGCGCCGTTGATGCAGCCGTCCTCCGGTCTGGGTTTCTTCGGCAAAGACGGAGATGGAACCCTCCTGGTTCCATTCCGGGAGCTTGCGCAGCCCAACAGTGAGCAGGACGGCGGCGCCATGGCCGCGAAGTTCCGGCCATGGAAGCTCTGTTTCACCGGTACAGTAGAAATTCAGAGGAGAAAAAGGAGCAGGGGGGGAAGAAGGAGGTTGGAGGCTAGGGTTTGGAGGTAGGAGAGGGAGAAGATAGGCTAGGGGAGGAACCCTAGGGACTAGATATATGGAGGAGGGAGCAGGTGAGGTGGGGGGGAGCGCTCGGTGACAGCGACGTCTCCTCCTTCTGTCCGTACGGGGAAGATGACTATTCGGGAAGGTGGGCTGGGGAGCGAGGGGTTGTAGTTGGGCCTCTTGGGCCTGCCTCCCCCTAGCTCCCTTTTCTTTTTATTCTTTTTCCTTCTTCTTTTTTTGTATGAGATGAAGGAGAGAGAGAGATAGAAAGAGATTTTTGGGGGTGTTTATTTATGAATAATTTTTATTAATTTGCAAAACAGAAATTAAAAGCAATGTCAACACTATTTCCAAAAATTTGAAATATTGATTTGAGTTTTAGGTTGCTATTTGCATTTCTTTTAATATTTCATAAAGATTGAATTTTAAACAATTTTATTCCATTAACTCAAACAATTATGAAAGCTCATTGAACTTAATTTGTTTGCAAGATTTTAATTGTTAAACCACAATTTGATCATGCCCATTATGATTGATTTTTAAGTGAATTTGAATTGCCATTTGTGTGTTGATAAAAAGGAAATTTTATTGACAAGCAATTAAGTAAGTTTCAACTTCAAACTATTTGAAAACAAGTTGAGTGGTTTAGCTTGCATTTTTAATTGGAAATTTTGGACAATGTTTGAAAGTTTAAGTTGGTTTGAATTTTGAGTTGTTTTTTGAGAACAGAATGCAATGCAGATGATGCATGTGATGCAATGCAACAAAAGAAAAACAACCAACTTTCTAACTTAGGGTAACACCCCAGGTGTTACATTATCCTTTATGATCCAATCATAAATACTTGATTATCTTGTTACAATGATTTTTTACTTCATATCAACAACCATTTGAACCAATTCAAAATGTCAAACTCCATTCTCTTTAAATAGATATACTCACATAACTACTCAAATCATCAATAGAATTTTATGAAGAAAAATTAATCCACCATACATGACTACACATAATGGACTATATACATCAATATGTATAATCTCCATTAAATTAGTCATCCATTCTAGTTTGGCCTATGAACGGAATTATAGTCATCTTTTGGAAGAGGTTTCATAAGCGTCGATTTATTCAAAACAAAATGACTCCGGAAGTCCATCAATATGGAGTTCCTTCATGTTTTCCTTTCTGATATGAACTAAAATGGTGGTGTCACAATTTAAGTGAACTCTTTTACGTCTTGCAACGCTTAGCGTTTAGTTTTATAGATGTTTACTTTACCAACATGATTTATATTAACATATCCATCAATTATGGAAATATGGTCATAGTTTCAACAATCTCATTTGTTCTCACAAAAGACCAGAACAAAATAACAACTTATTAAGTTCTTAAAATAAATCTTGAATGTTTGGTTCAATACGACAATGAACACAATAACATTTCATTTCTGTTGTTGTCATAATCGATTGCACATCTATTACTAGTTCCCTTGTATTTCTTGCATTGGGTTGCTTTGTATGACAACTCATACCAACCAATGTGGTATCAAAATACCCAAAAAATACTTTTTTAACTAGTAATACAACTATAACTTGTATATCAAGCATATACTCCAGAGCTGGACTTTTCCAGTTATCTTCTTTTTCTGCCATATATCCTTTTGTAATTCTATTTTCAATATTCCCTTTCCTTTACAGAAGAATCATTCAACATCAAACAATGCTAGTCGTACTAGCACATTTTCCTTGGTGTGTTATTCATATACTATCACCCATTGAGTCATAATTTAAGTTTGATTGTTCTACTAATATCACCATATTAATAGTATTCTTCCAGATTCCACTCTTAGCAATCTCCAAGCAAGGTAAACGATTTTTACCCATACTTTTAATCCATCCCATCATAACAATTTTATGATTAAGCTACTATAGCTCGAAGGAAGGAATTTAGAGGATAATTTTTAGCGCCCAATTTCATGGAATATTCAAACGCCTAGCATCTTCAATCATTGCATATATTCAAATAATATAAGCATACATTGTTACGCTAAATTATACTTTGTCATGTTGCTACAAATAAATTTCTAGATATCAATATATCTTTCACTTGATTGTTTCTGAAAACAACTCTTTCCAGTTCCAAAATCACCTTGATCAACAAAACATTCTTTCGAAGATAAAGTAATACGGAAGCAACCATGACTCTGGATTCTAAGTAGGAATTATTTGCTCTCTAGATCAATCATTCATTTACCATATGGAGCTAGGTAGGAAATACCAAAAATCTACAATAGGAATCAATTTTAAATTTCACTAATACGGTACCAATCTTAAATGATTTTATCCAGATCATAACAGTTATATCTCAATTAACAATCTAAGTGTAAGGTAGTTATGTGGATGCCAATGAATACTATAATTTGTGCAAATACTTTGATTCGTTGTTCATTATAAATAAGTTCAAGTTAATTCAAAAAATATACCATGAACTCCCACTCAAAAACAACATCATCCTTAGTCGTCTTTAGTTATTACACGAACCAAATTCACTACACCAAAACCTATCATCATGTGAGATGATGTAGCTTCAAAGGAGAACACCGACATGTTCATCATATCATCCATATGTCTTATGCTTTACCTTTCGGTTACGTGTTCCGAGGCCATGTATGTACATGCTATGCTCGCCAAGTAGAACCATAGTATTGCGTGTGTTTCAAGGCCATGTCTGTACATGCTAGGCTTGAAAACACCCTTTGTATGCGAACGTTGAGTCTGTCACACCCAATCATCACGTGGTGTCTCGAAACGACGAACTTTATTAACGGTGCATACTTAAGGAAGAACGCATTATTATCTTGATATTAAGTGAGAGGGATCATCTTATAATGCTACCGTTGCTATCTAAGCAAACCAAGATGCATAAAAGGATTAACATCACATGAAGGATAACGTGATATGATATGGTCCTTCTTGCACTTGATCTCCATCATGTGCATCATGGTATGATCTCCATCATTCCACCGGCGTGGTACCAAGTTCCATTGTACCCCAATCTTGATTGTCCATCAATAATAAGACAACCATATGGATACCTTCCGGTATATCAATAATTTACAAAAGAGATCATCTCATAATCAAATTTGTAACATTGACCATACCACATCACATGCCCAGCAAAAACTAGTTAGACGCTTCTAATTTATTTTTGCATATTTTACGTGGCTTAGGGCTTTCGAGGATAGAACCGTTCATACCTACGAACATCAACCACAACGTTGATAAACACATATTTAACAACCCTTCGTAGATTAGATCTTAACTATAGTAGGAGAAACGGACACACCCTTAGCCACAAGTGAGACAATTCTCGCGTACATAGTACATGTAAACTTAGTCTGGGGCAGCTTCATCCAACTATGCCACTAAGATCATAAAATACTCAAGGAGGCAATAACATGATCATCAACACCCACATACACCTATGTGTTCTACCCGTACAAAACATCTACGCATAGATCCGGCTCTGATACCACTGAAGGGGTCGTTGCACAGAAAACAAAAAATTTCCCACGCGAGAGACACCTGAAAGGCCAAGATCTAATCTAGGATACAAACTGCAACAGGCAAAGAGAGGGTTAAGGAGAACACATAGCCTCGAAGACACAAAGCGTTACGAGATCAAATCTCGTTGTTGGTGTAGTCGTACTCACACCGATACCGATAGCGAGAAGATGTGCACCGCAATCCGGCGGTGCCTCCATGATCGGTCACTCGTACGGTTGATGACGACCTTAGATCCCTCGATCCAGCGGGGCGCGGAAGTAGAGGATCCCTCGGAACTCCAGCAGCACGACGATGTGGTGGTGGTGAATAATTCCACGGTCAGGGCTTCGCCAAGCCGGAAACCATGGAATTGAGCAGCGGGTGAAGTGGATGGGAGGTGGGACAAGTGTGTGGAGAAGAGGAGCTCTCACCCTCCTTTTATAGGGGAGGGGGAGGCAGCCCAAGAAGGGGTGCGGCCAGCCATGGTGGTTACCCCACCTCTTCCCTCTTCATGTGAGTGGAAGCTCCACTCACACCCACTCATGCTCCCATTATTTCCCACTTAGAAAATCCAAAGGTTTTCCTTCAATATATAAATAAAACATTTGTATTTCTTTATTTATATTTGTTAATTCCATTAACAAACATTTGCATATACTACCTCAAATCATTTGTTAATTCTATTAAAAACCATTTGACAAAAAACCCCTTGAACTATTTCAATTTTCCCTAAAACAATTTCGGTGCTGCCCAAAATATTCCAATATTCCATATCCTCTCAAACGCGTCATCGAACCTTAAGTGTGTCACCCTACGGTTCGCGAATGAGATAGACATGATCGGGACTCCTCTCCGATCAATAATCAACAGCGGGATCTGGAGATCCGTGATGACTCCTATATATTCAACGATGACTCTCGTGATCGTGTGAACCAACAACGTTGTGAACTATTCCCTTTGTCTCGCGATATTTTACTTGTCCGAGATTCGATCATTGGTATCAACCATACCTTTTTCAATCTCGTTACCGACAAGTACTCTTTTCTCGTTTCCGTGATATGACATCCTTGTGACCTAGTCACGTGCTTGCAAGCGGTGTCGATGTGATATCACCGAGAGGGCCCAGAGTATATCTCTCCATCATTTGGATGGACAAATCCCACTATTGATCCATGATCCTCAACTAATACTTTCCGAATACCTAACGGCACCTTTATAGTCACCCTGTTACGGTGTGACATTGGATGACATCAAAGCACCCTTCCGGTATCAGTCATTGATATGATCTCATGGTCTAAGGAATAAGTTACTTCGTATGTTTGATATAACAATGTAAACTTAATGACTTGATCGCATTGCTATATTCACTTTGGGTATATGTTCATCACATAATTCTTCTAATGACATGACCCCGTTATTAACAACATCCAATGTTCATGATCAGGAAACCTTGATCATCTTCTAATCAACGAGCTAGTTAAAAGAGAGGCTTTACAAGGAACCAATGTTTGTTTATTAAACACACATGTATCAACGTTTCCGGTTAATACAATTCTAGCATGAGAAATAAACATTCACCATAAACAAGGAATAAGATAATAACCATTTTATTATTGCCTCTCGGGCATATTCCCTTCAATCGGAGACCTCCACTTCATCTCCTTCGGATGAAATTCTGGAGGGTGCCAATAATTGGGCTAATGGTGAACCATCTAAAGATGCTTCCACTAAGAACTCCACCAATAAGGGTACAGAAGGAAAAGGAGATTACAATTCCGTCAAAGGACACTATTCTCATGATCCTCCCGTCCCACATCCTCATATAATTCCTATAGGAGAACCTCCTAAAGTTGATGCACATTCTTTTGGTGAGTGGAAATATTACATGAAAACTCACTTGAACTCTTCTTGTATTGAACTTTGGAGGGTCACTCGAGATGGATACAAGCCACATGACCCCAAGAACTTGATAAGAAGAGAAGTCGTAGATTGTCAACTCAACTACACCGCCTTGTCCATCATTCAACAAGCCGTGGGTCCAAACCACAGGCCTCATCTTCAACAATAATCCACCGCCAAGGAAACATGGGATTCTCTTGTCGTCATGTTTGTGGGCAATGATAGCATGCAAAGGAATATGTATGATACATTGAGCAATGAAGCCGAAGGATTCTATATGCATGATGGTGATAATCATGAAGACATGTACCGAAGGATCAAGACTCTTGCCACTGCATTCAACAATGTTGGTACCAAGTATATTGATGATGCGTGGATCAAGAGGAAGTACATAATTTCTCTTATGCCTTTTGAGCCCACAGACTTGAAGAGCCTTCAAGGAAGACATGACTTTGCATCTTTGACCTCAACCCAAGTGATGCAAGAAATGTGCTCCCATCAAGTGCAAACTAAGAATTCTCTTGACAACCGTGTTAGAGCCATGAGAATGCACAAAGGATCATTTGTTGCTTTGAAGGCCAAGGTTGTGTCAAGGGGGGTTGATTATCAATAAGCTTGCATTGAGGACTTAGCTCCTTTGATGGATCAAGAATATGACCTCATGCTCGAAGATGTCATTGCTCTTGCCATGCAAAAGTTTTGGAAGAATCCATCCAACGCCAAGGCATATGTAGAGGAGAATACCAAGTCTAGCTATGGCAAAGAAGGGACTCAAAGGGTGAGGTCTTGGTTCAATTGTCAAGATAAGCACCATTTCATTGCGGAGTGCCCCTATGAGAATAGAGAAAATCATGGTGGAAAACTTATTTGCACGGACAAGTCCAAGGTTGCTTATAAGAAACCTCACTTCAAGAAGAAACCTTTCTACAAGAAGTCCCCCACCAAGTTTGTGCTAGTGACTCAAGAGGAGTATGATTCCAAAAGTGATGAAGAAGAAGAAGAATCCACAAGTGAAGTGGCCGCTCTAGCTATTACTTCAGCTCCATCATCTTCATAACTCTTTGAATCCCCCAATGAGAATCTTCCTCAACCCAATGCCAAGTGCTTCATGGCTAAGGCCTCAGAGGTAGCATCTTCTATCATCTCTAAGACTACAAATGACATGAATAATATTGCTAGTCATAGTGTAGAAGATGAAATTGCCTCTTTGGAACATTTTATGTCTAACGTGCAAGGTGAGACCAAGAAGTACTTTGATAATGTCATGAGCCAATTAGGAGAGGCCCATGAAGCTCTTGAGAAGAAAGGTGAGATTGAAAGAAGAGACGCGGATGAAAATGCATCTCTCTCTATGACCCTTGAGGAAGAGCATGAGGGTCAAGTTTCTCTTGAGGAGGAACTTGAATCTATTGAAGAGTCACATAATGAACTTGTTGCTAACATTACTAAAGAACGTGACCTTGCTATTGCTAAATATAAGAAAGCTAAAAAGGATAAGGTTGAGTTTCGGGTTGGTCATGATAAACTAACCAAGGAGTTTGAGAAGCTTGATGCAAACGTTGATGGTGCCTTGACGGGGAGGCTTCTTGATGATGATTAAGTCCCCGGCAATGGCGCCAGAAATTCTTTGACTTTTGCTATGGATGGCGTGTTGGAAACCCCAAGAGGAAGGTGTGATGAGCAAGTGGCAAGAATTTTCCTCAGTTAAGAAACAAGGTTATCAATCCAGTAGGAGGAAGAGGATCTCAAGAAGGTTGATGCCACTAACGGTGGTGTTGGCGCTTCACCGGTGTCAGCAACAACGTGGAACCTGCACACAACACAACCAAAATACTTTGTCCCAACGGTACAGTGAGGTTGTCAATCTCACCGGTCTTGCTGAAAACAAAGATTAGACGTATAGTGTGGAAAATGATGTATGCTTGCAAAAAGTAAAGAAAGCAGTAAATAGTTGTGGTTTGTTTAAGAGTGTGGAAAAATGGACCGGGGTTCATAGGTTCACTAGTTGTGTCTCTCTATAAAAGATAGCATGCTGGTTGAACAAATTACAGCTAGGCAATTAACAAATAGAGGTTGCACCGTAGTGCAGAATATAACATGATGATTACTATGATATTTAGTGCGGGCATTACAACAATATACATAGACTGACATCCATCTGCATCTATGACTAATAATCCACCCTCAGGTTATCATCCGAACCCCCTTAGGTATTAAGTTGCAAGCAACAGATAACTGCATTAAACAAAGTGTGTAATGTAAGCAATGATTATGCACGCGGGCACTCTCACCGATGTTTTCTCCCTAATGGCAATAGCACATCCCCCCTTCACGTTTCTATCACTCAAGCAAGGTGGTGAGGAGGCATGAACCCACTATCGAGCATAAATACTCCCTCTTGGAGTCACTAGCAACTACTTGGCCACAGCAGCCACGAGCAACGGAAAGAATGCAAGATCACAAATAGCATATGCAAATAAAGACTATAATCAACTTGGCATAAGGTCAGAGTTCATCGGATCCCATCAAACACAACATATAGAGTTACATAAGATCAATCTCGATCATGATAGGCAGCTCACGAGATCTAAACATGGAGGCATATGAGAAGAACACAACCATCTAGCTACAGCCACGAACCCGTAGTCCAAGGATGAACTACTCACGCATCGCTCCGGAGGCAGGCATGGTGATGTAGAAGCCTCCGGTGATGATCTCCTCTTCGGCAGGGTGCCAGAAATAGCTTTAGAACCCCCCTGATCTAGGGTTGACGGTGACGGCGGCTGCGGAACTTTTCGGGGATTTTTTATCAGGTGCTTCGGGTTTTCCATCCGGGGGGATTAAATAGGCGAAAGGGCAAAGGTGGTGGAGCTCCAGGGGCCCCACACCCATAGGTGGCGCGGCCAGGGGGACCCGCGCCACCCTATGGTGTGGCCCCCCTGATGCCCGTCTTCGACTCCTCTTCGGTGTTCTGGATGCTTCTGGGAAAAATAGGAACTTCGAGCTTTGTGGGGTCCGATTCCGAGAATATTTCCAGAACAACTTTTCTGAAACCAAAAACAGCAGAAAACAGGGAACTGACCCTTGGCATCTTGTTAATAGGTTAGTCCCGAAAAACGTATAAAAATGATATAAATAAGGGAGAAAACAAGTAGCAATTGGCAAAATATGATCATGGAGCATCAGAAATTATAGATACATTGGAGACGTATCAAAGCTTACCAAGGCCCACAAAGCCTTGTAGAGTGAACACTCTACCCTTAAAGAGTCACATGAATAACTTCAAACTCAACTCAATCAATTCAATGTGCCTAGTTCCTCCACTTCTTCTTGTCCTCATGCAAATATTATTGAGGAAAATTCTAGGTTGAAGGAAGAGCTAGTAAGGCTCAAGGGCAAGAGCCCATGTGTTGAGAAGGTGGTGGCTTCTAAGCCAAAAGTTGCACCCAAGCCACAAGTGGTTGCTCCTAGACCACAAGTGGGCAAGCAAGGTCTTGGCTATGTTGTCAAGATGAAGACCAATAACAAGAAGAAGAAGAACAAGAAGAAGGCCAACAATGTTGCTTAGAGTGGTATTGTCATTAGGGACAACACTACTCGTAGCATTCCCTCGCAAGCCAACAATGTTGTTTTGAGTGGTATTGTCATTAGGGAAAACACTACTTGTAGCATCCCCGTGGGAACTAACAATCCACACCACTTATTATATGTTGATTATTATGGTGTTGTACAAGCTAAATATGTTCTTCCAATTGAAGGTTTCGTTGACTATACCATTTGGGTTCCAAAGACCCTTGTTGCTAACATAAGGGGACCCTCCTCGGGTCTTAATTATAGTCAATGATCTCTTGCAGGACTATGCTTCCGGTGGATCTAAATGGATAATTGATAGTGGATGCACTAGACATATGACCGGAAGCAAAGAACTTGTGATGGAATTGCTCCCAAATACAAATGATGCAACCGTCACTTATGGAGACAAGTCCAAGTCTAAGGTAAAGGGGTTTGGCAAGGTTGTGATTGCTCTGATATCACTATTGTGGATGTCATGCTTGTTGAATCCCTTGGTTACAATTTACTTTCAGTTCGTTTTTTAGGGAAGATGGGTTTCTCCGTCTTCTTTGATCCTTATATTGTGGTCCTTTTGAGGAGCAAGAATCTTAACGTCGCATACGTGGGAATGTCGAAAACGAGTTGTTTGTGGTGGACTTTTTTAAGTCTACCAACTCTCAAGTGATATGTCTTTTCGGAAAGGCGGACGTGGGGTGGTTGTGGCATCGCCGCTTATCCCATGTCAACATGAAAAATTTGCAAAGTCTTCACAATGGTGGCCTGATTCTTGGACTAAAATAAAATGTTTCCTTTTCCAGAGAACACGTTTGTAGGTCGTGTGTTGAAGCAAAGATGCATGATGCCTCCCATAAGGCCAAGACTATTATATCATCAAAGAGGATCTTGGAGCTTCTCCATGTTGATCTCTTTGGTGCCATGCCCGAGGCAAGTCTTGGAGGCAAGAAGTATTGCTTGGTGATTGTCGATGACTATTCAATATACACTTGGGATTATTTCTTCAAACCAAAGAGTGAGACCCAACAAACCATCATCGACTTCTCCAATCAAATGCAACGTCAACACAATGTCCCAATCATGACTATTAGGAGTGACAATGGCACCGAGTTCAAGAACTACACCTTGAATGAGTTCCTTAGTGATGAGGGTATTCGTCATCAATATTCTGCCGCATATACACCTCAACAAAATGGTGTAGCCGAGAGGAAGAATCAAACTCTAATGGTATGGGAAGGACCATGTTGGCAGAGTATTGTCCTCCTCAATATTTATGGGTTGAGGCCATATCCACCACATGCCACTCCTCCAACCGCCTCTACATCCAGAAGGGCTTAGACAAGACTCCATATGAGATCCTCACCGGCAACAAACCCAATGTCTCCTACTTCCGTGTGTTCGGTTGTAAGTGCTTCTATTTGCTCAAGGGTGTTTGGTTGTCTAAATTCCAATCTAGAACTATTGAGGGTATATTTGTTGGTTACGGTGCCGAATACCACACTTATAGAGTCTTTGACAAAACCTCACGAATAGTCATAGAATCTTGTAGTGTGGTTTTCGAAGAAAATGATGGCTCCTAAGTGGCGCAATTTCATGTTTCTAATGTAGATGTTGAAATGCCCCAAGAAGCCATAGGAAGGATGGGTGTGGGATTTTTTCGCCCCATTGAGGGACACCTGATGCATGTAAAATGCATAGATGAATTTTGCATATTTTCACATGGTTTTCTATTACATATTGCGTCATATAAGGGTATAATTTAATGTTTTATAGTATTTTGGGGTTAAATTACAAAGTCCCCCAACTTTTATGGAATTAACCCTGCCTGTTAGAAACCCTGTTTCTATATTTTTGACGTTTCAGGGGGCAAACTTCCGCGAAATCACCTGAAAATCTGCGGGGGTCATTTTCTTGGAAGGAGAAGACTTGCGGGCAAAGGATCCACGAGAATTGGGCAAGGAGGCCCAAAAGAGGACCCTCCACGCGGCCAGATTCCTTGCCGCGTGAGAGGCCCCCTTTTGGCCCCTGTGGCCCAATTCCTTCCATCTTCGACTTACTGAATCCATCTTGACCTAAAACCGACTATAAAAAGGGTCCCCCGTACCCTTACGGAGAGGAGCGCCGCCGAAACACCGAAACACCGAAACAGAGACCTGGAGTTCCAGATTGGAGAGGGAAAACTCCGGCGGGGCGCCGCCGGTGTGATCTCCTACCCCTCCAACGTCATCTCCATCGACATCTCCATGAAGAGGGAGTAGTCCACCCCAGGGCTATGGGTTTGTGGAAGTATCACTTGTATATCTCTCTCTATGTGCTTCACTAATTAGATCCGTATGAGCTGCCTCACATGATTACGGGCACCGTTGTAATTCCTATGTGGTGGATCTTTTCTATGAGTTATTGAATCTGAGATTGCAATTGTTTCTCTTGAGTTATTTGAGTATATGTATCTTATGTACCCCTTTCTTATTTGCTAGCTTTGATCAATCTAGTTCTTGAGAGCGTGTGTGGGGTGATGGGTGCATTAGTTGGAGTAAAGGGGGGTGGCTAGTGCTGTGAAAGTGACAGAGGTTCAGCGATCCACTTAGGTTTTGTTAAACCTTTCTTAGTTACCTCACTAGGGATAAAAAGGACTACCTTGTTACCGGGGATTTGAAGTGACACTAATCAATCTCCATGACTAGATTTAGCAAGTTCTTACTTCAACTTCATGTCACATTGCTTAAAGCTATACTCTGGTTTTTCCTTAATTATCGAGGTGTTATGATTTATTTCGCATCTTGGTGGAGTATAAGAGGGATCAATATGACCGTAGAGATCTATATGCTAGGACGTGATGCCCATATGAAAGTACTCAATGTTAAACATGTTATTGTAATATCACATGTAATTCTTTATGTCCACCGTCTACTTTATTTGAGAGAATGCAAGTGTGAAACCATGAACACCGGTCCTATTTTAAATATAAGAAAACACTCTAGTTACTTTGCTGCAATTTACTTTACTTGCACTTTACTTTACTTGCATCTCCAATTCGAATTTACATTATCTCCATCACCACTTGCATCACAAAAATACAAAAACAATCCATTGCATATTTATTTTCTCATTTGCATTTAGTAGTAGATTTAATTATTGCACATTTACTTTCAGTTTTGCATTGCAATTTAGAAGTCTCACACCATGTGCTTGACAACCACTTTGGTGAGGTTGAGGGCACAAAATTCTCTACTTGTTTGCAGGATCCTGGAGGAAGCTTGGAAGACAACTGCTGAAATACCGGCTCCCCAAGAGTTCGATATAAACCCTCGAGTCACCCTCATGGGGAAGAAGGCTTGCCACTAGCTACACACTCTGCACTTGGAGTCTCAACCTAGCCATCAAGCGTTTTTCTGGCGCTGTTGCCGGGGAGCCATAGGTGAAGGAGTTGTCCAAGGGAGCTCACAAGAAGTCTTCATCACCAACAAGGTGTGCAAACACCTAATCTTGGGGAGGTTGCACCTACGTGAGTACCGTCCTTTCTATCTCCACCTTCTTTCAAGTAGATTGTTTTGTTTCTTGTCTTGTTTTTGTTTTTGTTTTTGTTCTTGTTTTTGTTTTCTCTTGCATATTTTATTTTAGTTTGCATTTTAGTTTTGCATTTAGTTATCTAGTTTATTTTAGTATTTCGAATTTGCTTAGTTACTTTACTTTTGTTTTGCATAAAAAATTAAAAACTACATAAAAACTGTTAAAATGGGTGATAGAACTAAATTAAGTGACTACACAAATACACCCAATGACCAATTCATTGCTAGGCCAATTACTACACGTGAAACACAAGCTGAAAGCTATGAAGTAAGTCCTAGTTTATTGAATTTAATTACTAGAGAGCAATTTGGTGGTAGTGCTATGGAGGATGCCTCTATGCATCTTCATGATTTCATGGAAATATGTGTTATGCAAAAATTTAAAAATGTGGAAATTATTTCCTTTTTCACTTAGAGGAAAGGCTAAAGAATGGTTACTTTCACTACCTACAGCTAGTATAAAGTCTTGGGATGATTTAAAAGATGCTTTCATTAAGAAATATTATCCTCCCGTTAAATTTTTGCAAAATAGGAATAATATCCTCTCATTTAGGCAAAATGATAATGAACATGTAGCCATGGCATGGGATAGAATTAAATTAATGCTTAGAACATGCCCATCACATGGAGTAAATGAATGGACCATACTACACTCTTTTTATAATGGTCTAAACTACATGTCTAGAAATATACTTGATTCTGCTGCTGGAGGTGCCTTTATGAGTAAAACTGTAGGAGAGGCTAAGAGCATATTAGAAAGCATATTGCAAAATTATAGTCAATGGAATACTGAAAGAGCACCCAATCCCACTAAGAAAATAAACTCAATTGAAGAAACCAATGATTTGTCTTCTAAAAAGGACACTATTCTTGCCTTTATTAATAAACAAAATATGGAGAATGTGCCTTTGCAGGAGCTAGTTGGTAGTAATTCTGAAAGTGTGGATGTTAATTTTGTTAGGAATTATGGTAGCAATGGTTTTGGTAATGCTTACAATTCTTATAGTAAACCTCCTTATGTGCCAAATAAACCTTTTGTTCCATATCCTAATGCTAATGAAAAGAAGTGGAAGCCTTCTAGTGAAATTTCTGAATCTAATAAATTGCTTATGGAACAAGTTGCTAGTCACAATGCTATGATACATGAGTGAAATAAGTATATTGCATCCATTAGTAGTGATATTAAAGGATTGCAACTTCAATCTTCGAATTTAGATAAAGCATTGTCAAAATTAGCTGATAATCAAGCAAGTCTATTAAGCATGTCAGCAGGAAAGCCACAAGCACAACCTAGTGTAGGAATGAATTCTATTACTATTGCTGCTCCTATTATTGAAAATATTGATCATATTGCTGAGAATACAAGTGATCATGTCCCTACTAGCTTAGAACAAACTTTGAATGAAATAGTGAAGTACCCTGAATATTTACTTCCATATATGTCTTATCTTGCTAGCAAAGATGAAATTAGTCCTCATGAATCAAGCATGCTAGCTAAATTAGAGAGTAAAGTAGAGGAAATTATGATGCTTACTGAAATTAAGGATCCATTGCTTGATTTAGAAAAAAGTAGCTTGCAAGAACTTATTGCTACTCTACAAAAATTTGCTAGTGATCCCACTATAAATGTTAATCAACCTGGCTTTGGATCTTATATTGCTAATCATGTCTTGCAATAAAAAATTGCTAGGTACAAGAATGAGGCCATGATACCTCCTAAGCTTGGGGATGCATGGATCCCCAAGGTGCTAGTTTCAATTGGAAAAGAAATTCACCATGCTATGTTAGATCTAGGTTCTAGTGTATCGGTACTCTCTAAAGAATTATATGAATTGCTAGAACTAGAAAATTTAGAAAAGTGCTCAAGTGAATTTGTCCTTGCTGATAACTCTACTAAACATGTTGTAGGACAAGTAAAAGATGTTATGATTGAACTGCACATGACTTTCGTACCCGTTGATTTCATTATTATGGATATGGGGGATAAATCCCCTAGTCCTATTATTTTGGGTAGACCTTTTCTTCGTACTACAGGTGCAATCATAGACTCCAAGGAAGGGAATGTCAAGTTTCAGTTACCTCACAAGAAAAGCATGGAGCACTTCCCAAGGAAGAGGGGCACGCTGAAGAACAAGCTCCCTCATGAGCTTTATCCCTCTTGATTATCAAGTAAGTAAAGCCTAGCTATATGGCTATAAAGAAAGCGCTTTACGGGAGGCAACCTGGTTGTTTTTGTTTGGATTTTACTAGTGTCCTCTTGCTGTCTCAAGAGATTAGTTTTTTTGTTTTAATTCTGTAGTTTTCAATAAAGAGTCAAGTCAAACCCATTTGGACTTATAAGTTGCTATCCTAGTGCATAAAATTTCTGTTTCAGCACGAGTCTGCTCACCGTATGATTTTACGTTTTTTATTGGTATGTCGGATTGAGCTAATTTTTTATTATGTTCTGCAACTTTTCGTCCTCTGTAAGCAAACAAATTGGCTTAATTTTTTGACGAGTCTAGCTTAGGAAAAAACGTTTGTTTTTCTTCTGTTGCTTTTCTGGACAGATTCTGCCTTCTTTTGTTTTATGCACTCTTTGGGCTTGAGAATCGAATTTCCATGATTCTTTCAAGCAAGAGAGTGAACATACAACATAATTAACCTTATTGTATATCTACTGGAGCATTTGATTTGGAATTTTGCACAACAAGCATGTGATTTGTTTGTCATTGCTAATCTCACCCCACAGAAAAAGAATGGGAGAAACATGTTTTGTGAAGTTTTTTCACAGGGAATAGAGGATCTGCGCCTCAAGACATCCAAGAATGTTCAAATCCATAATCTTGGGGATGTGATGAACACCCCACTGGAGCTACACTCTTTTGGTTAGCACACGTCTACTTTCTGTTTTTCTAAGCAAAGCATTTATCATAGAGACTTGAAGCGTCTAATTTTCGCTTTTATTTTTGTTTTGATAAGACCACCACCATCATTTTATATGATATTTAGCTACTGGAGTTTGGGGTTGGAATGTATTGGATGCTAGTATTATGACTTGGAATAGGGATGCCATGGTTGATTTGAAGAGCTACATATGTTTGCATGATTTATAGGCTTTTTATGTGTAGAAATTTGCAATAATGTTGTCTTGAGCTTTCTCTTATTCATGTCCTTGATGTTAATTGCTGGTTTATTTAGTTTGTCATGAAATGAGTAGTTCTATGGACATATGCATGCATAGTAGCTGGTCAACTATCTCCCTCTTGCTAGCCCAAAAATTTAAAAATTCCAACAAGTAAAAACTTGTTTCCAACACTCCTTAGCCAAGTATTTCCAGTGAGTCCACCATATCTTCCCATTAGCTTCATTCCTATTCCGAGTATGTTCACCATGTTATTGTGTTATTTATGTTCTAAATTAATATATTCACTTTATTAATTGTCATGGGTTGAACTTGGGATAGGACTCTCACGAACTTTTGAAGGCACACTTTACTTTTTATGCATCTAATAAACATGACCCAATAATGGGAGCCACAAGTTTTGCGTTTGACAAGTGTGTGGTTAGGAGCTAGCTATAAACGTGTATCACCGGAAAGCTTTCAACATTGCACAAAAAATTTACATTTGGTTGATATCATTTACTTTTGTTTTTGGACTCCTGCCATGCCGAAATGAAATAGAGGAATAGTAAGTTTTGATGAGTAAGTATCTATATGACTAGAGAAACGCATTGGGCCGCTAACCCAAGCCATACTTTATCACAGTGGAAATTTACTTACAGCTTGAGTGACTCTACAACACATCCTATAATAAAATAAGAAGCTATGCATAATAGTGAATGAAAATAAAAAGGATGATGAGTCTACTCTGTTTGTTCATCTTGTCATTGTAACATGGGCTTGTTTCCATGTCATGGGGAAAGAGGTACCTCTTTGCTGTTCTCTATGATGTCATTAATACTTATTATGATTGTACAAAGCTTATTAGGAATCTTAAGTTGAGTAATCATGGAGTAGGTTTTCACACTCACGGGGCATGAGGCTTTCAACCACCTTGTCATTCTCATTACTTCAATACTCACAATTTTAAGATGCTAGTGATAAAGGGGCAATGAGAGTCCTAGATCAATGGATACCACATTTCAATTAGTAATTTTAGTTGAATAATTTAGAGGCTAAATAAGACTTTATCAAGTTTTACCTCTACTCAATTTTCTCCAAAGTGTCCACCATATTTTCTATTCTCCATTATGCCATTCTTTGACCAATATAGGATTTTATTTTTCATTTTGTGTATGCATTTGGTCCATAGTGCTTTTATTTCATTATACACTTTGTGAACTTTCATGAAGCATCTTTGCTTGCATATTTGATATTTCTTACAACATGAATTGTATATTGCTACTCATTTCTAGTATTAATCATTTGATTATAAGTAGCATGAATAATCCTCCTTGATATCCCATGATTGTTTCAATATGCAAAACCCATCTTAGTTTTATCACCTTCATACTCGAGGACGAGCATGGGTTAACCTTGGGGATGTTGATGCATGTAAAATGCATAGATGAATTTTGCATATTTTCACATGGTTTTCTATTACATATTGCATCATATAAAGGTATAATTCAATGTTTTATAGTATTTTGGGGTTAAATTACAAAGTCCCCCAACTTTTATGGAATTAACCCTGCCTGTCAGAAACCCCGTTCTCTATATTTTTGACGTTTCAGGGGGCAAACTTCCGCGAAATCACCTGAAAATCTGCGGGGGTCATTTTCTTGGAAGGAGAAGACTTGCGGGCGAAGGATCCACGAGAACTGGGGAAGGAGGCTCAAAAGAGGACCCTCCATGCGGCCAGATTCCTTGGCCGCGTGAGAGGCCCCCTTTTGGCCCCTGTGGCCCCAATTCCTTCCATCTTTGACTTACCGACTCCGTCTTGACCTAAAACCGACTATAAAAAGGGTCCCCCGTACCCTTACGGAGAGGAGCGCCGCCGAAACACCGAAACAGAGACCTGGAGTTCCAGATTGGAGGGGGGAAACTCCGGCGGGGCGCCGCCGGTGTGATCTCCTACCCCTCCAACGTCATCTCCATCGACATCTCCATGAAGAGGGAGTAGTCCACCCCAGGGCTATGGGTTTGTGGAAGTAGCACTTGTATCTCTCTCTCTATGTGCTTCACTAATTAGATCCGTATGAGCTGCCTCACATGATTACGGGCACCGTTATAATTCCTATGTGGTGGATCTTTTCTATGAGTTATTGAATCTGAGATTGCAATTGTTTCTCTTGAGTTATTTGAGTAGATGTATCTTATGTACCCCGTTCTTATTTGCTAGCTTTGATCAATCTAGTTCTTGAGAGCGTGTGTGGGGTGATGGGTGCATTAGTTGGAGTAACGGGGGGTGGCTAGTGCTGTGAAAGTGACAGAAGTTCAGCGATCCACTTAGGTTTTGTTAAACCTTTCTTAGTTACCTCACTAGGGATAAAAAGGAGTACCTTGTTACCGGGGATTTGAAGTGACACTAATCAATCTCCATGACTAGATCTAGCAAGTTCTTACTTCAACTTCATGTCACATTGCTTAAAGCTATACTCTGGTTTTTCCTTAATTATCGAGGTGTTATGATTTATTTCGCATCTTGGTGGAGTATAAGAGGGATCAATATGACTGTAGAGATCTCTATGCTAGGACGTGATGCCCATATGAAAGTACTCAATGTTAAACATGTTATTGTAATCTATGAGTTGAATCTGAGATTGCAATTGTTTCTCTTGAGTTATTTGAGTAGATGTATCGTATGTACCCCGTTCTTATTTGCTAGCTTTGATCAATCTAGTTCTTGAGAGCGTGTGTGGGGTGATGGGTGCATTAGTTGGAGTAACGGGGGGTGGCTAGTGATGTGAAAGTGACAGAAGTTCAGCGATCCACTTAGGTTTTGTTAAACCTTTCTTAGTTACCTCACTAGGGATAAAAAGGAGTACCTTGTTACCGGGGATTTGAAGTGACACTAATCAATCTCCATGACTAGATCTAGCAAGTTCTTACTTCAACTTCATGTCACATTGCTTAAAGCTATACTCTGGTTTTTCCTTAATTATCGAGGTGTTATGATTTATTTCGCATCTTGGTGGAGTATAAGAGGGATCAATATGACCGTAGAGATCTCTATGCTAGGACGTGATGCCCATATGAAAGTACTCAATATTAAACATGTTATTGTAATCTCACATGTAATTCTTTATGTCCACCGTCTACTTTATTTGAGAGAATGCAAGTGTGAAACCATGAACCCCGGTCCTATTTTAAATATAAGAAAACACTCTAGTTACTTTGCTGCAATTTACTTTACTTGCACTTTACTTTACTTGCATCTCCAATTCGAATTTACATTATTTCCATCACCACTTGCATCACAAAAATACAAAAACAATCCATTGCATATTTATTTTCTCATTTGCATTTAGTAGTAGATTTAATTATTGCACATTTACTTTCAGTTTTGCATTGCAATTTAGAAGTCTCACACCTTGTGCTTGACAACCACTTGGTGAGGTTGAGGGCACAAAATTCTCTACTTGTTTGCAGGATCCTGGAGGAAGCTTGGAAGACAACTGCTGAAATACTAGCTCCCCAAGAGTTCGATATAAACCCTCGAGTCACCCTCGTGGGGAAGAAGGCTTGCCACTAGCTACACACTCTGCACTTGGAGTCTCAACCTAGCCATCAACACCTTATGGAAACTCGAGAAGAACTATGCTCTACTCAAGTGGAGCCCTCCTCTACAATAGAAGAACAAGCCAAGGAACCAAGTTATTCACCTACCCAAGAACATGTTCAAGACCCTCCTCTTATTGTCCAGGTTACTATGCAAGATGCAACCACTCCTATCATTCAAGCTAGTCAAGGTCAAGGCCAAGATCAACCTTATTCATCCTCCTCTCCTCAAGTTGGAGAAAGTGTTGAGGATGATGATGATGATGATCAAGGCCAACAATTCGGTTCAGATGGGGACCCAAATGATCAAGATGATCACGTGATTCCTCCTCACAATAATGAGGAGATCGAAGCCCGTCGTGCTAGAAGGATTAGAAGATCTTTGAAGCGAATTGATGCATCTGACAACAAGGTCTTGGAAGATGTTCAAGCTAGAAGATACACAAGAAAGCAATTGGAAAATTTAGTGAGCATCAAGCTCACATATCCATGGTGGAACCAAAGAAAGTGTTTGAAGCTCTTGAGGACTCCGATTTGGTGGAATCTATGCATGATGAGCTCAATAACTTTGAGCGCAATAAAGTTTGGAAGCTAGTTGAGAAGCCCAAGGATTGTCACAGTGTTATTAGCACTAAGTGGAAATTCAAGAATAATCAAGATGAGCATGGTATTGTCATAAGGAACAAGGCAAGATTGGTGGCTCAAGGCTACACTCAAGTGGAAGACATTGATTTTGATGAAACCTATGCTCCCATGGCTCGCCTTGAGTCCATCCGTATCCTTCTTGCATATGTGTCTTCGCATAATTTCAAATTGCAACAAATGGATGTCAAAAGTGCTTTTCTAAATGGTCCACTAAAAAGGAGGTATATGTTAAGCAACCTCCGGGGTTCGAGAACCTCAACTTTCCTAACCATGTCTACAAGCTTGATAAGGCGCTCTATGGACTTAAACAAGCACCACGTGCATGGTATGAGCACCTTAGAGAGTTGTTGGAAGACCGTGGGTTTGAAGTTGGGAAGATCGACCCCACCCTTTTCACAAAGAGGGTAAAGGGAGATATCTTCATATGCCAACTCTATGTGGATGATATTATCTTTGGCTCAACTAACCAAGCTTTTAATAATTAGTTCTCAAAGCTTATGACTGACAGGTTTGACATGTCCATGATGGGAGAGCTTAAATTCTTCCTTGGCTTTGAGATCAAGCAATAGCATTGTGGGAATTTCATTTCTCAAGCCAAGTACACCCAAGACATTCTAAAGAGGTTTAATTTCCAAGGTGCAAAAGAGAATCCATCTCCTATGCAAGTCAAATGCCACCTCAAGTGCAATCAGGATGATAAATATGTGGACCAAAAGTTGTATCTTTCTATGATTGATTTTTTGCTTTACCTTTCTACATCTAGGCTCGATATCTTTTTGAGTGTAGTTGTGTGTGCGAGGTATCAAGCGGCTCCTAAGGAAAGCCACTTGGTGGAGGTCCATAGGATTATTTGGTTCATACCTCAAGGTTTGGTTTGTGGCACCCAAAGGGGGCACAATTTTCTCTGAAGGGCTACACGGACTCGGATTAGGCCGGTGATCAAGATGATAGGAAGTCTACTTCGGGAGCTTGCCAATTTATTGGTAGGTCCTTGGTGAGTTGGTCCTCCAAGAAGAAAAATTGTATATCTCTCTCCACCACTGAAGCCGAGTATGTGGCGGCCTCAGTGGTTACACCCAATTGCTATGGATGAGGCAAACCCTCA
Source organism: Alopecurus myosuroides (assembly GCA_028641055.1). NCBI lineage: Eukaryota > Viridiplantae > Streptophyta > Magnoliopsida > Poales > Poaceae > Alopecurus > Alopecurus myosuroides. Next base: position 380,717,766 of record CM054059.1, read on the forward strand.
AAGAGTATGATGTTCAATTGGAGAAGGTGCCTCTCATGTTTGACAATAAAAGATCCATCAAGATCGCCTACAACCCCGTGCAACACACAAGGATGAAGCATATTGAGGTTCGTCATCATTTCATCCGGGATCATGTGGCAAGAGGTGATATTGAGCTATCATATGTCCCTACCAAGGATAATCTCGCGGACATCTTCATGAAGACTCTTGATGATGCAAGATTCATGTTCTTGAGGAATGATCTAAATATCATCGATTCTAGGAGTTTGACTTGAGGATCTTGCACGCACCCCTATAGTTGATACGTGTTTAGGTTTAGGTGTAGGCATGGACATAGGGGGAGTGTTATCCTAACACATTGGGTTCTCCCTCCCCCCATTATGCCCAAAGGAAAAATTCATTGTTATCTCTCTTTTTCTAATGTTGAATTGTGAGCTTCACTTTCGAGAATTGGCAATGCACCCAATATATATCTTCGCGGTGACATACCATGATCTCTTACATGGTGGCTTAGGCCACCAACCTCTTCATCTGAAGAGTTGGTTCTTATTTTGCTTTTATTTGACTTATTTCTCTCTTTTTGAGTTTTGTTGTCTCTATGGAAAACATACTCAAATTTTGGTGTTTTAGTGTTTTGTTCTTGCAATCTTTGAGTATGAAGTACCATCTCTGTTGGTTTTTCTCATCCCAAGACAAAATATTCCCAAAAGACAAGTTCCCTAGACACATGCACGTCCCTTTCATTTTTTGGGATTTTTGGAGTGTGGGTCCAAAGACTCCGGTTTGTACCACCGGAGATTCCGGTTTGTCCGGAGACTCCGGTCTGGCCGTTTCAGCAGAATAAAAAGGGGATCGGGGTGGTAGGGTTTCTCATTCCCTACCAACCATCCTGACCCCCAAGACTCCATCTGCGCTGCCTCCGCCTCCAAGACCCCCTTCGGGAGCCCCTAGCTGCCGGAATCCCCCGCCCCTAGGGCCTCCCTCTACTCCTCCACGTGTTCCCCCTCCAAGGGAACCTCCATGGCCGACCACGGTGGCAAGGGTATCTCCTCTCCCCTCTTTTTTCCTTGTGTTCATCTAGGATTTTCTCTAGATGCAAGTTTTTGGGTGAGCTGGTACTTTTTTCTTCCTTTAGAACCACCCTAGGTTGTTTCCCTACACTAGAAATCATCTAAAGATTGTTTGGTACAAATTCCTTTGAATCTACATGTAAGATCTATCGTCTGTCCGGAGACTCTGGTCTCCAGGTCCGGAGATTCCGGTCTCGGTCCGGAGACTCTGGTCTGCTAGACCGGAGACTCCGGTGTAGAATCTCAGAAATATGTCCAGAATCTTGAGCTGATTTCTTCTTTCATCCTGTAGACATGCATGGTTATCTACTGCTTTCTGTTTTTGTTTTTGGCTGTGTTGTGTTTTCAGGGAAAAGGACTAAGTCATCCGCCTCCAATCCTAACGTCACATCAAGGAAGTACCGTGCTCACTCTCGCAACTACCCATTCACTGATCCAGATACTTGGAGGGTTGCTCAGCGAAGGACCCTTGATGATTAGCATCGTCAACAAGAAGCTGGACAAGAGCGGTAGGGGCGTGAAATGGAGAAGAAGGCCAGGTTTGACAGGATCACTACTGTGGTAAATATGAGCAAGCGGGACTACAGGATTATGAGAGCAAGACCCTTCTTCATCATGGCTCGCACTGTTGAGAGTTCTCACTACTGGAGGAGAGAGTACGAGCTTATTCAGAGGGAGATCTATAATACTCTAAGGCATCCAGTCTGTCCACAGTGGGTTCTTGACTTAGAGGCTTTGGGAAGCGTTGAGTAGTTCGAGGAGGCAGTGTGGATCACTAGGAATCTGGGACTTGAGCATCTTGTGGGCATTCATCAGAATTACAACATAAGGGCCATTCAACAGTTCTATGCCACTGTCACCTTTGGAGAGGATGAGGATGTTTACCTGACTTGGATGACCGGGCCTCGGAAGTGATAAAGGCGATGCCCGATCTTCTCGTTGAGCACTCTCTCAATAACTTGATGGATAACTTGTGTCTCGCTGAAACCTCTCCGGCTGATCCCTGATGCCAATGCAACAACTTGCAACCCGTTGGATATTCTCAACTCCACACACTTGCACAACATAATCAATGACTATGAGTGGTCCTGTATCTTCTTATTCCCAGTGAAACAAAAGATAGCACGCAGAATTTGCAAGGGTAACACCACCAAACCGGTGGGGATAAATTCATATGAACATTGATCAAGTCTAGAATCTAGGGTTTAATTTTAACTTGGTCTCTCCTCTAATGATACTAATTACAAGCCTATAAAGGCTTCTGGACGTCCAAGATGCAGTTGGAGTCGGAATCAATCATATCTCTAACTTTCCTAACTTAAACGAACTCTATTTGCAAACTGGCAGAAATCGACATGTCTATTGTTTCGTTCACTGCACCCATTATGTTTCAAACCGGTGCATGGGGCCAGACCCATGGGAAAGCTCTTGTAATTTACTTTTCATAAAGTTCTTATTTACGTTATTTGGAGTCTGTATGAAGAATCCACGTCCGTTTCAAATTCAGGACTTCTAGCAGTTGATGTCTACACACGCTTCTATTCTTGTAGACAGTATTGGGCCTCCAAGTGCAGAGGTTTGTAGAACAGCAGCAAGTTTCCCTTAAGTGGATTACCCAAGGTTTATCGAAATCTGGGAGGTAGAGGTCAAAGATATCCCTCTCAAGCAACCCTGCAATCAAGATACAAGAAGTCTCTTGTGTCCCCAACACACCCAATATACTTGTGAGGTATATAGGTGCACTTGTTCGGCGAAGAGATAGTAAAATGCAAGTAATATGGATGATAATAAGTAATAATAGCAATCTGAAAAAATGGTAGCAAGCAAACATGTAGCAGAACAGGCGGAAAACGGTGTTTCAATGCTTGGAAACAAGGCCTAGGACTCCTACTTTCACTAGAGCACCCTCTCAACAATGCTCACATAATTGAATTAATAAATATCATTTCTTCACTATGCTACTCCGAACCACTCTCCGATCGAATAACGAACACTAATCATTGCGTAGGGCTGTAACAACACTCCTCAAGTCTATATTCCCTCTCTAGGGCACCCCAATGTCACTACGAGCGCCATAAATTAGTAAACAAACGCCACAATTTCATAGGTTCACCTTCCAACACAAGATATAAATATCATGCTAAACCATACGGAGCACACACTGTCACCTTTGCCCCGTGATCAAAGTGTTTATGGAGATAACAAAACCACTTGAGTAGCATAACAGATGAAGATCAATCTACATATTCAACTAGATTACAAAGCTCATGATCACATACAGATCACACCATGGGAGAGAGAGATGAACCACATAGCTACCGGTAGAGCCCTCAGCCCCGGGGGAGAACTACTCCCTCCTCATCATAGGAGACAGCAACGGCGATGGAGATGGCGGTGGAGTCGAAGGAGATGGCTTCCGGAGGCACTTCCCCGTCCCGGCAGGGTGCCAGAACAGAGATCTGTCCCCCGAAATTTGTCGGTGGCGGCGACGGAGCTAAGGATGTATTTTGCGGAAAAGGTCGATTCTCTAGGGTTTGTGCCTCGGGGAGTATATATGGGCAAAAGGGTGATGCCGGGAGGTGGCCAGGGGGCCCACACCCCTAGGTGGCGCGGCCAGGGGGACCCGCGCCACCCCATGGTGTGGCCACCCTGTGGCCCCCCTCCGGGGCTCTTCGGGACTTCTGGATGCTTCCGTGACTTTTAGGACTTCTGGCTTTCGAATTTTCCAATTCCGAGAATATTTCCAGAACAACTTTTCTGAAACTAAAAACAGCAGAAAACAGGGAACTGGCTCTGTGGCATCTTGTTAATAGGTTAGTTCCGGAAAACATAAGAAAATGTAGGAAAATAAACGAAAAACATGTAGCAATTGGCATAATATCAATATGGAATATCAGAATTTATAAATACGTTTGAGACGTATCAAGCATCTCCAAGCTTAGTTCCTACTTGTCCTCGAGTAGGTAAACGATAAAACAAAATAATTTCTGAGGTGACATGCTACCACACAATCTTGATCATAATATGTAAAGTAAAGTATGTAAACTAGGATCAAATGAACTAAAGTTGTGATCTATATTTGATATCAACAAGTAATGCATAAAAAAATAAGAAGAAAGAAGCAAAACTTTTAATGAATCCATACTAAAAGACTATCAACCGTGCAAAGTTTATTAGAGATGATTTAAGCTTTCAAGAACAACAATATCATGCACGTCAAACGATCTTCACAACCCCTGTTAGGATCAAGTCAAGTTTTCCACATGATGCAATGCTTGAATCTTAACCTATTTGCGCACTAAAAACAAGCAAGTGTTCTGTGTTGGCCCTGGCACCGGGATGTTATGGCTAAGAGAACATTATGGGGGGTTTGGAAGGACAATGGAAGAAAGGCTCACAAAGCGGAAACTGGTCATTAGACAAGAGAAAGTCTTACAACCGAAGCTATGCAAGGAGTAGAGATTGCCACACAACGGATGCACATAGAGCTATAAGTGTATGAAAGCTCTCCAATGGAACTAGTGGGAGTGCATCCAATTTGCTTGCTCACGAAGACCTAGAGCTCATTTGAGGAGGCTTATCATTGGAATATACAAGCCATGTTCTATAATGTAAAGTTCCCCACATAGTTATGAATGAATGATAATATGAAAACTCTCTCCAAACTGAAGTATTGGTGCTAAAAATGAGGCACAAGTGTGGTATAAAGGATAGTGATGCGCCCCCTCTCTCCTTATTCTCTCTTTGTCCCTTTCTTTTTTTCTTTTTGAGATTTTTATTCTATTTTATTTTTTATTTTATATATCCTCACCGGTAGGGGAAACATCCTATATTACAATGAATCATCACACTTTTTGTACTCTTAACTCATAAAGAAATATCTCTGATGTCTCTAACTGCATGCTCTTGCCAGTGTAGCAGTATGCATAAATAACCATGAAGCTCATCATCAAGTAACATAATGGAGGTGGATGTTGTGCAGCAATATATCTCGGAATGGATATGAAAATGCCATGATAGGTAGGTATGGTGGCTATTTTGAGGAAGAATATATGGTCTTATGTGTAGGAGAACAAAGTCCTCCCACGGGATTTGGATGCACTGGCGAAGTTTGCACGAACTCTCAATGTGAGAAAGGGCAATGCACAGTACCGAAGAGGCTAGCAAATATTGATGGTGGAAGTGCCAGGAACCGCAACATAGAATCACGAGTTAAAAGATTACAGCAAGCAAATCATCTTACAAGGAACAATGCAAATCACTCCAAGAGGGTCCATGGCAGTGACAAGTCATTCTTATTTACCCCGACCGTAGCGCGTAACAAAAGGCCGATCAGAAATGTATCACTCGTAGCAATCATATACCATTGTATCTATCAGCTGGTAATTTAAGTGTGGCACAGTTTCAAGTTTCTTAGACCAACCATTAAAAGTTTATACTTACTAGTCCTTCCCGTTTATCCATTAAGCAAATTAATATCTCAAAACAACAACAATGATTCAAGTGAAGCAGTTTAGTGATCTACAAGACCATGCGAATTTTTCCACTATACCAAATACCACATAAGCATTTATATTCTCAACCAAGCACATATATATGAGAACCACCTAACTAAAAAACTAACAGCTCTGAACAAAGAGATGCATGAAAACAAAGGCTAAACGCAGTACTAGCAAAAAGTGAACACTCACAGAACAATAAGAATGAAAACTAGAGTGTTCTAAGCAATGAAAATGGAGCGTGTCTCTCTCCCACACAAGTATGATAATATCCAACCATAAAATACATCAAATAAAACCAAACAAACTGAAAGCAAAAATAAAAGACGCTCCAAGTAAAGCACATAACATGCGACCGGATAAAAATATAGTTTCACTAGAAGTGACCTGATAATTTGTTGACGAAGAAGGGGGTGCCTTGGGCATCCCCAAGCTTAGACGCTTAAGTCTTCTTAGAATTTTCTGGGATGTACCACCGGGGAATCCCCAAGCTTAGGCTTTTCACTCTTCTTGGTCACATCATATCATCCTCTTCTCTTGCGCTTGAAAACTTCCTTCACATCAAAATTCTCACAATCTTCATTAGAAACGTTAGTGCAATTGAAATAATAAATTCACATGGTTCAGTTTCAACACAAGTCTAACACTAAAAAAAACACATTGGCTACTGTCAGAACTTCTTTCAAAACTCTTTTTCTCAAAAGAACACCAAAAGAAAGAGATTAAGATGCAAATGCGATAAATGGCAGAAATCTGTCAAAACAGAACAGCATGTAAAGATAGATTTTTTAAAAAATCTTCTGTTGATCAAATCAAAAAGTGGTCTTCTACTAAAAGTTGCGTATATAACTCAGTATTAAGAACAAAAAACCTCAGATCATTTTGAATTTTCTGTGATTTTTAACGGAATTAACAGTGCATAGCAGAAATCTGTTTCCTGCGCATAAATCCGAAATCTAGGCTCAACTTTCCACTAGAGGCTTTACTTGGCTCAACAAAAACTCAAAAAAAAAGATACAGAGGGGTTGCTAAGGAAATAGACAACACCCAGGTGCAAAGCACACCAAAGAAAACGAAATAAAATGGGTTGAAAACAGCAAAATAAAACGGGTTGTCTCCCGGTAGCGCTTTTCTATAACGCCTTTCAGCTAGGCACAATGGTTTTTAAAAGATGCTCACATAACAATGAGAGTTTAAGCACGATAAGAGAGCATCAATATGCAAACATAAAACAAATTTAAGTCTAACCCACTTCCTATGAAAAATAATCTTGTAGAAAAACAAGTCATGAAAATACAAAGCAACGAGCATAGGAAAGCAAAACAAGTGCAACTTCATAATTTTAACCATAAAGAGGGGAAACTTGATATTGTTGAGATGCATGAAACTATGTTTCCCTCTCTCAGAATAACTTTAAGTAGCATCATGAATAAAATTAACAACATAAATACACATGAAATATTCTTATCATGAGCCACATGCATAAAAGAATAATTACTCTCCACATAAGCATAGTCATTCTTATTAATAGCAGTGGGAGCAAATTCAACAAAATAGCTATCATTATCATTCTCATCACCATAATCATCAAACATAAGAGGTTTATTGTAATCATTATTAATTTTCTCCTCAATAGTAGGTGGACTGAAAATATCATATTCAGCATTGTAAACAGGTGGAACTAGAATACCACAATCATCATAATCATCATATATTGGAGGCAAAGTATTATCAAAGAAAATTTGCTCCTCAAAACTTGGGGGACTAAAAATATCATATTCATCAAAACTGTCTTCCCCAAGCTTAGAATTTTCCATAGCATTAGCAATAATGGTGTTCAAAGAATTCATACTAATAACATTGCTATTAGCATGCAAATAAAGCTCCATGGGGGTTTTTTAATTTTCTCTTCAAACACTTCATGTCCTAACTCAAGATAAATATTATAAAGCTCTCTCATATTTTTGTTGTTTTCCATTTAAGCATAAAAAAAGAAACAAGTAAAAATAAGCCTAACTAGTGAAAATAAAAACAAGAAACAAAAAGATATAATTGCAGAATCTAAAGGAAATAAATTCGAGCACTCACACCCGAGGATGTGAGAACCTTTTACCTTACCTCCCCGACAACGGCGCCAGAAAAGATCTTGATGTCTACGCACGCTTGTATTCTTGTAGACAATGTTGGGCCTCCAAGTGCATAGGTTTGTAGAACAACAGCAAATTTCCCTTAAGTGGATTACCCAAGGTTTATCGAACTCGGGGAGGTAGAGGTCAAATATATCCCTCTCAAGCAACCCCACAATCAAGATACAGGAAGTCTCTTGTGTCCCCAACACACCCAATATACTTGTCATGTATATAGGTGCACTAGTTCGGCGAAGAGATAGTAAAATGCAAGTAATATGGACGATAATAAGTGATAATAGCAGTCTTAAATAAAAATGGAAGCAAGCAAACATGTAGCAGAACAGGCGAAAAACGGTGTTTCAATGCTTGGAAACAAGTCCTAGGACTCCTACTTTCTCTAGAGGACACTCTCAACAATGCTCACATAATTGAATTAATAAATATAATTTCTTCACTATGCTACTCCAAACCACTCTCCAGTCGAATAACGAACACTAATCATTGCGTAGGGCTGTAACAACACTCCTCAAGTCTATATTCCCTCTCTAGGGCACCCCAATGTCACTAAGATTGCCATAAATTAGTAAAAAAAACACCACAATTTCATAGGTTCACCTTCCAACACAAGATATAAATATCATGCTAAACCACACGGAGCACACACTGTCACCTTTGCCCCTTGATCAAAGTGTTCGTGGAGATAACAAAACCACTTGAGTAGCATAACAGATGAAGATCAATCTACATATTCAACTAGATTACAAAGCTCATGATCACGTAAATATCACACCATGGGAGAGAGAGAGAGATGAACCACATAGCTACTGGTAGAGCCCTCAGCGCCCGGGGAGAACTACTCCCTCCTCATCATAGGATACAGCAACGGCGATGGAGATGGCGGTGGAGTCGAAGGAGATGGCTTCCAGGGGCACTACCCCGTCCCGGCAGGGTGCCAGAATAGAGATCTGTCCCCCCGAAACTTGTCGGTGGCGGCGACGGAGCTACGGATATATTTTGCGGAAAAGGTCGATTTTCTAGGGTTTATGCCTAGGGGAGTATATATGGGCGAAAGGGCAATGCCGGGAGGTGGCCAGGGGGCCCACACCCCTAGGTGGCGTGGCCAGGGGGACCTGCGCCACCCCATGGTGTGGCCAACCTGTGGCCCCCCTCCGGGGCTCTTCGGGACTTCTCGATGCTTCCAGGACTTTTAGGATTTCTGGCTTTCAAATTTTCCAATTCCGAGAATATTTCCAGAACAACTTTTCTGAAACTAAAAACAGTAGAAAACAGGGAACTGGCTCTGTGGCATCTTGTTAATAGGTTAGTTCCGGAAAACATAATAAAACATAGGAAAACAAGCGGAAAACATGTAGCAATTGGCATAATATGAACATGGAACATCAGAAATTATAAATACGTTTGAGACGTATCAGCAGTCCGAACCGAAATTCCTTTCCTTGATGGCTCCACTTCCTCCCTCACCTCCCTCGTGCTTGCCATCCTCTTCAACCAGATCCAATGCTCCGCCAATGCTTGTGTTATCAATAACCCTGCTAATACATAAGTGCATAGGCTTAGATAGTGTAACATTCTTATAAACACAAACATTATCTATTATTAGGAAAGAATTCACCTTATCATGAACATCAGTGAGGCTCAATATTTCCTTCCAACTCAAGCATGAACAATCAACATGTACCCCTATTATATCCATATCAGGAAGTGTGAGTCATCTATCCGGAGGCTTCCTGAGTTGCTTGGTTACCCGTGGGGTGATGATGCTGGACATCGTATTTATATCCATGGTGTGGCCTATAACAAGAAGAGGATGGCTCCTATGTATGAGAAGCTCTCGGGCATAGGGACTGCCAAGGACTTGAAGAGGGTCTACAAAATTCTTCTTCGCCTCTTCCGCAACAACATTTCTCCCAAGGTCGGGAACATGGATGCTATCCGTGGAGGGATAGTTAAATGGCTCTTTCAGGCTTTTTAGTGTCACTTGGCTGGTCCAGATGGTGAGGTATTTGAGATCGATGTCATGCACTTCATTAAGGAGGAGATGTATTCAGCTATGACTGAGATCAAGAAGGCCCCGGTGTATGCTCCCTATGTGATGATGCTCATTCTTGATGAGTTCCCAGGTCTTGACTGTGAGACTGTGCATACAGTTGGCTCTCTCCAAGTGCTCTCGTCTCACTTTCCTTATGAGGACACCCCCATGGGTGATGCTGAGACTGCTGCTCCGAGGTCTAGGAGGAAGAATTGTCGACCCTCCTTCTCGTCTCACTGGCAAGGAAGAGGTTTATGATGAAATTAAGAAGCTCTCATGGTTGCAGCATAACATTCTTTGCATGATGGTTGTTGTTCACAAGGAGAATCATGAGGCCTATAAGGAGAGTCGTCATATGAGGAAGATGATCACCAAGCTCCAGGACCATGCGGGTATTGGTGCTACTCCTCCTCTTGAGCCTCCTACCAAGTCACTGACCATGTCCTATGAGAACTGGAACACCTCCTCCTTCCCGTGGGGTGATTTTGAGGAGGTCACTTTGGCTCCTTCCTCTTCTAACAATTGTGGAAAGGCTCCTATGACTGAGGAAGAGGAGCATACTGAGGAAGAAGAGGAGTATGAAGAAGATGGTGATGATGAGGGAGAAGGCACGGACAAGAATGATGATGGAGATGACGAGGATTGTGATGAGGATGACTGATCCTTTAGGGTTCGTGTAGTTTCTCTTTGCCGTTTTTGGTGTCTCGATGCCAAAGGGGGAGAAGTAGCTATAGACTTCTCGGGACTTGCAAGGGTTGCTTTGTTTTGATTTCATTTGCCCCGGAACACAAGTCTTTGGACTTGATTTGCTTTTATGTCTTGTGTTCCCTTTATCCTAGTTGATTTCGTTTATTTCCTAGTGGACCTTAAATCTATGTGTGGTGAGACTACGTGGTGAAGGTATCTTATTATTGTGCCTAATTTTGCTTTACTTACCTTACCTATGCATGCATATATATTGTTCATTAGTAGTTGTGCTTGTGGGCATTGTTTGTAAAACATAGGGGGAGCTCACGACTTAGTTGTTCGAGAGCCCGTCTATTTTTATTCAAACATAGCCCAGCTGTGATATTCATTGCAAATATGTGTGTTGTCATCAAACACCAAAAACGGGGAGATTGAAAGTGCAAATGCACTTAAATCATCTTGTTTTGGATGTTTGTTAACAACACACATATCCTCTTAAGTGTGTTGATGTTTTTCAGGTTCTATCGATAATATTTGATATGGTGGTGATGAGTATCAAAAAGGACAAAGATCAATAAAGGTATTCCTGGAATTTTATTCCAGGCCGGAGTCTCTAGTCTCCTAGACCGGAGTCTCCGGTATGGAGATTTTTCGAGAAGGAACATGTGCTGCGAGTCTAGTATCACCCGCTGGAATCACTCTGGAGACTTACTGTAGATACATTGGAGTCTCCGGTGTGGAGCTTTTTCTGATAAGGAACCTTGCTGCACATTTGGTGTCACCTGCTGGACTCTCTCCAGAGACTTGCCAGAGATATTCCAGAGTCTCCGGACTTTCACTCACACGTGCTACTCGCTCGACCCCACACAGGCTCTGCGCGAAGGAGTCAAGGCAAAGGCAGAGTTTACACCGGAGTCTCCGGTATGGAGAAATGGAGTTTCCGGACTTGTTGATTCCCAAGCATGAAGTGAAGCTAGAGTTGTGGTGTCACCCGCTGGAGTCACTCCGGAGACACACCGGATACTATCCGGAGTCTCCGATCTGGAGCTGCACGGAAACTTCTCACACCGGAGTCTCTATACTTTACACCGGAGTCTCCAGTGTGAATTTTCCAGAATTGTCTCCAACGGCTCTAGAATTTATGGGGGGGGGGTATAAATACCCCCTCTCCTCCACCTACCTCCAGCTAGCTCGTCCAAAATAGATTTCACCATTGCTAGAGCTCACCCACCTTGCTAGATCTCCCAATCCTCCCCCCCCCCAAAGTGTTGATCTTCGGAGGATTTAAGGAGAAGGCCCCGATCTACGTCTTCACCAACCGGTTTCATTTTCCCCCTCATTTGCTTGAGGGGAACTAGTCTTGGGTTTCCTTTTGTGGAGAACCTAGACATCTTGCTACTGTTGGTGATTCTTGTGATTGTTGGGAGCCCCCAATTTAGTTGTGGGTGTGTTCCCCAAACTTGTTAAAGGACTCGATTCTCGCCTCAAAGGGGATCAATAGTGGAAGGTGGACTAGGCCTTTGTGGCGGGGTTCATCGGAGAATCGGGTGAGGCCTTTGTGGCGTTGAGTAGGCCTTTGTGACGAAACTCACATCCCTCCGATGAGACGTACTCCCTTAACAAGGAGGAACTCGGGAATACATCGTGTCTCCACGTGCTTCCGACTTCGGTTACCTCGTTCCCTATCTTTTACTTTACTTGTATTGTATTTATTGTTGTTCTTATCATATAAGTAAATTCACCTTAGTTGAATTCTCAAGAGAATTTACCTTTGTGTCAAGCCTAATCTTGACGAAACATTAAAATGGGTCGTAGCACCTATTCACCCCCCCTCCACCTCTAGGTGTCGATACAATCCGTTCAAT